>JAOWBC010000001.1:21196784-21219959 GCA_028566105.1 Hypoplectrus providencianus
AAACCCAAAAATTAAAAATTTCCATGTAGTTTCGTTTTTGTTTTTTGGAAAAAAAAAAAAAAAAAAAAAAAACTTCCTGGACTGCTTTACCCTCCTATTGGGTGTGGTTTACTTTATATATTCCAGCAATCATGACGCTGCATTTTATTTCTGATCATCCTCAGACTGTTAGTTTACAGCTCAGCTACAGGCTCAGAGCCGACAAAAACAGCGGAAACATGGTCAAAGTCCACGTGAAACACTGGTAAGTTATAACTTTATTCTAAGGATTCATGCTGACGTTAGGTCAGACTGAAATATACTCAATAAAGTAGGAAGTTAGTTTTATTTTTAATCCAAATAAGGGTGTAGTCCTGCTGCAACTGGCGAAAATAGAGATATATATAGTATGAATTTCTCTTTTTTAAAGTTTCAAGTTCGACTAACCCTACGTTTCCAAATAATAGAAGTTTAATCAGGCAGACTTTGGCGTCTATGTTGTAATTCATGTTGACTACAAATGCTGACGCACTTTTCTATTTCCTGAACCTCAGCTAAAATTGTCCTTATTTTGACTCGTGCGAAAATCCTGTAGGTGTAGGGGAGCTTCTGTGTCTGTATGTTTTATGTGCTTTGTTTCCCTGTGCTGTGTATTACAGTGTAGGATGAGGGTTTGGCTCGCGCTACCGGGCGCTGGAGAATCTCCTCAAACAAAACGTCCCCGGTGTGGAAGTCACCAGCGAGAGGGGGGAACGAAGTGAGTTCATCTCTGTCCTCTTAACGGCTACTCATATCCGCCCAGAATATGACTTTTTCGAGACAAATTAAAAATAAAGATTCCAATCCTGTGACTTTGGTTCAGTTATACCATGTATGTCAAGATTGTTTATATAGCCGATGGCAGAACAACATAGAATGCAAATCTACCCTACCTGTCCAAAAAATATTGGCATTGTATATTTCTACAAACCACAAATGAATAGATATGAAATGTTTTTGTATGAGGCACAGTGGACTGATGAGTCAGTTTTGTTGTTTTACAGCAATAATGAGCTTTAACTGGTAATTACACAATTTCCTCATTTAAAACTGATGCCTCTACAAACCAGATAATCTAACACAATGGTTATTTCTAGTTATTCTTAAGGCTGGCCTTGGTGCCATGGGGTTGGATCCAAACAAATTCATACAGGTTTTCCAGACCCCTCTGTAAATCAGACCCTAGCCATTCTTGGACGGACCCAGATTCAGTTCGTCTGCTTCCTTCGACCTGCTGTGGGAGCTCCAGAGTAGCATGTATGTGCTCCAGCAGGAGGCTGAGAGCTCCACGCACAAACATGAACAGTTCCCGCTGCTCCACCCTAATCATTGAGGTTATACTGACACCACGCTGCTGGAGGCCATTTAGCTCGACTGATTGGGGAAAACAAGAACAAGACTGAGGTGCAGTCAAATAAAAGAGGTTTTCTAAATGGATTCTGGTGATCATGGAAAAACTTGAAAGTACCACAGCTTAAAGAAAACAATATGTCAATATGTGGCATTCTATGTGATGCTCAACATCCAGTCCTTTTGTTTTTCCTTTTCAAATCTTTACTGAAACTGCATCCAGTAGTTTTGTATGGAAGGATTGTTTATATGGTTTCACCCAAACCCTGATCCTTTCCCCTAACTTTAAATAGGTAGTTTTGTTGCTAACATATATAAGCTTGTAGTTTATAATCACAAAATTAACAACACGTTTTAAACTTTAACCCAATGCACGATGTGTACCAGGGTGCACTGGGCCTCAGGAACACAGAGCAGAGCAGGGAATGAGACCAGGATGCAGCTGCTCTACGGGCATACAGCGTTTCTGTGGTTTGCCCAATTGCACTATTTATTCTGGGGGCTGGGTGGTTGACAGATGACAGGAGCGTCCGGACTTTGCCATTTGGCAGTGCCAGTTTGGCCGGTCTCTCAGATACACCTGTTTTACTGGTTATACCGCTTGTGCACATAATATGTATAAACGCCGTGTTCAGAAACTACATTATAATGAATCGATGTGGAGACATTTTTATATTCTGTTTGTTGTTTAACCTCCACAGAGAGCTTCGAGGTGTATGTCGATGATGATTTGGTCTACTCCAAGCTTAAAAATGGGGAATTTCCAGATGAGGAAGAGGTTAGTATGATTTTAATAACTCATTTTTAAGTTTATGTTTAAGTCCACTTTAATCCTTTTTTCCCCACTAAAAATGTAACTGCTCATATCAAAAGTAAGGGTTAAAGTCATAAAGTACTGATAAAGTAATAATATAGTTTTCTACATAAAACTTCAGAAAACTGTTTTGGTATTAAACTGAGTCAGCCAGTACTTTCCATGAGAAAAGTTACACCCAAGAGCATTCTTCCCAGCTTAACATGGTAACTTATTTTGGTTTTGGCACACCTACATTCTTTAGAGCAAGTCATTTAGTTTCTGTTTCATTCTAACAATTTCTCTATTTTGCAACCATTTTCTGGAAACTAGTGGCCTGTTGTTCATCAGAAAAATGCAGGGGGAATACCAGTATCACATATCTGTGGTCTGCTCAATCGAGAGAATTAATGACTTTCATAAGTTTAAGCTTTGTTTTTACTCTGAAGTTGTTTTTTTATTAGGTTTGGTTGGTCCTGCTAGCCCATGGACTGCATGTTAATCCTGATGCTCTGCTGAGTCTCTGCTGTGGTTTCTAACACTGCTCAGCTAGCACTGGTCTTACTCTAGTTACCCACGTCACTGCCTTCCGCTCTCATGTATTTCACAAGATATTGTACAAAGTTTTTCTAAGGGTTACGTTAAACATGTTCACAATGACAACGCTTACACATTTTTAATACTAACAGTGTTCACCCTCTTTGTTTTAAGTGTTAGCATGCTAGCAATTACTTGCTTTTTAACACTTCAAACGTGTTTTCTGTCCCATCTGACCAGATCCTGAAGATTGTGAAGAAAGATGGAAATTAAAACAACAGCTGTATTCACAGTGCAAGAACAAGGGTCTGTTTATTTTCCATTGCTTATTTGAAGACAAAAGTGAATTCAAACATGAAAACATGACAGAAAAAACATTTTTAAAAATGCAATTGTGGACCAAAATTAAAACCTAAATCTCAGCTGAAAGAAGATTCGACTATTATTCTTCACTGTGAATACAGACAAGGATGACAATATGATGAGAGCCACTCTGAGGAGCCAGGAACTGATCTGCACTTCTGTTTATGACTGTACACACTTCAAATCACACAGTGTGCACACGATGTAAGCCCAGAAGCTCTTCAGCCCACTGGAGCCTGAGGACCTGCTCTCGTCATGTCTGCCTGGCATTTACTCATAATCGTATCTACTGCTGCATTTACTCAGGAATGGAAAATTGCAAACTTTTAACGCCTTTATATATTTCCTGTTTCTCTGTTTGGATGTTTTTGAGTCTGTGACATGATTGGGAACACATTTAAAGAGACAGTTCAACCTAAAATCAAAAACACTTAAAATAACTATTTTTTGCTTACCTGTATAGCTGTTCATCATTTTAGATGTTAATGCGGATTGTTGAGTGTTGGAGCCATTGACTGAAGAGATGTCCCCTTGTGTGGAATGTAATAAACTAAACAGCACTTGGCTTGTGGTGCTCAAAGCTTTGAAAAAGTTGATATGGTTCCACAAGTAAATTCAGGTAGTTTCCCAGCTTAAGTGGCTAAAAAAAAAACTTGATCTTTCAATCTGTTGAATTTGTTTTATAGAACCAAATCTTTTAATTTGCTCTTTGGGCACCACAAGCCAAGTGCAAGTAGTTATATTGCATTTGAGAGAAGGAAGACATTTCCATAGCTGATGTCTCCAACACTCTGAACACCACACCAATACAATGTAAACTGATAAATAGCACTGCAGGTAAGAATGAAAAGATCTGTTTTTTGACTTTTTTCAGGGTGAACCATCCCTTTAAATGAAAAAAATATAACTTTTTTTAAAGTGAGTCCATTCACTGGCTTGCCAAACTACATAAAAACATTGATTCCGCTCACAGGTTTGTACAATGAATATGAAGCTACCATCAGCAGCTAGTAAACTTAGCTTAGCATAGAGCCTGTAAACAGGGGGAAACAGCTAGCCTGGCTCTGCCCTGCCAAAATAATCTGCCTTCCAGCACTTCTAAAGCTCACTAATCAACTTGTTTTTGCTGGTTTGTTTAATCTGTACAAGAGCCAAGAGTGTGAAAATGGCAACTAGCTACTTGATTGTGGGTTATGTGTCAGACTTTTTCTCGGCCAGGACCAGTTTTTATTCCTGGAGTCTTAGCTACTGGTCCAGGCCGAGAAGTAGTCCGGGTCATTACCCCCCATCTAGGATGGCTAGTTGTCATTTTCACACTTCTGGTACTTGTTCAAATCAAACAAGGTGAACAGTAACATGTTAATTAGTGAGCTTCAGAGGTTCTGGTGGGCAGATTTATTTCTGTCTGGACGGACCCTGCTAGCTGTTTTCCCCTGTGTCCAGTCTTTTGCTAAGCTAAGCTAGCCAGCTGCTGGAGGTGGCCTTTTATTTACCAAACAGACGTGAGTGGTATAAATCTTCTAAACTAATTCAACGTATGGGATAAAGCAAACATAAGCACATTTCCATTTTTTTTAATTCAGAAATAATATTGGGCCTTTCAATACTTTCAAAGCACCTTACACCAGCTTTGAGGTGTGCATTCGCTGTAGCCAACCTATTCAACTATAAATGTGTGTTTTCTGATTGGCATTAATACTCTCACATATTTTTTGAACACAGACTCATTTTTTTTCAAACAAATCAAATGTATATCATATCTTCACCTGCAATGTATGCTTTACCTTTTACATTTATATACATGTACTCTCACCTGGATGCCTAGAGCTAAGTACTGCCATGTCTGTTACTAGCTCTTTAAGCACTTAAGACAACAATTAAATCAGTGAAAAATGAAGAATAGTCAGTTGCAAAAAAAACCCATATTATTTCCCTGAAATTAAATAAAATATCACTTTAAAAGCAACTATTTATTTATTGTTAATATTTTACAGAGTCTGGTAAAATGTCATACTGTGTGGTGATAAGTGCTGTTTTCAGACTGACAGAAACAATCGTCAACCTGAGTGGAGATCTTTCACTGTTTCCGGCTCACTTGTGTATGGAAGCCCAGAATCTGCTCATTTGAAATTGGCATTTCAAGTCTAATTTATTAATGCACTCCAAACACAATGCAGATTTTATATAGTGCATTAGGAAGTTATCCAACATAGCCATTATAGGTACACTTTTTTTCTCCTATCCCACTGGTAAATAAACAGAAACTTAGAAAGATCAATCTTAAAATATCTTTTCTTTTCATATTTTCTTAAGTTATAAACACAGAGAGCAGGACAAATGAGAAGGGTCTTAGAAATTAGATCCCAAGATTTTTTTTTCTTTCAGTATTTTGGTTCATCAGTACAGAACAGTTAGTCCCTCTGTGATTATAGGGTTAGGGTTAGGGTTAGGGTCTATCCCTATCTATCCTATCTGAGTAATAACACTGGGATGAAATGACATAGCCTTCTGTAACATATTTTGTCAGTCAGGTAGATATACATGATTCTTCTTATATTATTGTCCAGATAACATGCTTTGACCTATGGTGAAAAGACAAAAGATATTTTTTAAGAAATATTTTTATTGATTTTCCAGAAAAAGAATGAAGAAAGAAGAGAGAGGAAAATATAAGAAGGAAAAGGGAGAAAAAACACCTAACAAAGATCACATAACAAACAGAACACAGCACCATGGAATAATATTCCATGGTCATAGATAAAACAGGGACAATAAACAAAAACATCTAAAAGTAGAATAAAAAAATCTAATAGTTTGACATGAACAAAGTCACATACTTAGTGAGGTTATAAAAAAAACGATGAGCTATCATTTTTACTAGTACTGGGTCACCTATTATATCAAACTTGTTTCGACTTTTTTTATTATAAAATTTAAATCGCTCCAGATGTAAAGTCTTCAACAGTTCTCCCAGCCACAAATATGTTTAATATTTTATTATTTATATAATGGCACAGAGTACAATTTCCTTACTTGTAAAATCAGCTTTTTTGCGATCACCATCACAAATTGAATTGAACTTCTTTCCACTTTACTGACAGAAGACAGGACACTTGTAGTCCCAAGGCTCGCTACCAAAGGGCTGGATGCCAAATACCTACCAAAAGCATCAGGAAAAAAAATTAAAAAACCTTTCCAATATGAATGAAGTTCACTGTATGGCCAGAAATGTGCCAGGGTACCTATCGTGGATTTACATCAGTTGCATACTGGTGGGATAACTGGATACAAATTGTGTTACTTATGGAAATAATAGAGTCGGTGGAGCATAATAAGCTGTGTTAGGTTGTGTCAGGTGTTAAATAAACACAGTTGCACAATATGTAGGCATTCTTCCCAAATTTAATTGTTTAATTCTATATTCTATCATCTGCCCTTGCCTGTTTATACACCTCTGTATTTGTCGGAGCTCCATCAAGAAGCATTCAATAAAAACAATGTTGGCCCCTCTGGGACAGGGTCAATCATTAATATTACAAATTGATTGATTACAACAAATCATTAATATTTATAATGACTGTCTGTTTCCAGGCAGTGAACGCAATATCATTTAGACCAGGTATGAAAGTATGATTCTCACAAATTGGAGTATCATTATTATCACTTGAGTCCTTGATAACATGTGAGCATGTTGCCGTTGATCACAAAGTTATTATAATGTGTTTTCCTAAATTTGATGGGGCAGTTGAGCAAAGCAAGCAGGGAGGTGCAGCTACAGAGTGATCTTTTTCTAGGTAGGACAGGCGTAAGAAGAGAAAAAACAAAGATATTATACTTATAGATATCGAACTTGAAAACCCTCTTAAAGCTTTCTGTCCTTATTTATATCTTTCACAGTGTCCAAGCTTTTTTATTTTATAATTTGGGTCATAAAAAAGTAATGTGTCAGAGTGTAAAAAGTAAAATGAAGATTCATAAAAAAAATTTTAAAAAAAACTTCTACCTTAGTGTACTGTTATGCAATCACATATTAAGCTGTTTTTTCAGCAACCATGCCTCCCATGCATCTCTTATCACATCTCCAAAGTAAAATGAAGATTCATAAAAAAAAACAAAAAAAACTTCCACCTTAGTGTACTGTTATGCAATCACATATTAAGCTGTTTTTTCAGCAACCATGCATCCCATGCATCTCTTTTCACATCTCCACTGTCCTCTTTGAGAACATTGATCTCTGGTATCTAGACCGGCTGTCTGTCTGACTGTTGTTTTGTTGGTCAGCTTCGAGGTCACAGAGTTCAACATGTGCAATATTACAGGGTCATCCCCCAGCCTGTCTATAGCCCTAAGCCCATCGGTCTCTCCTGAAAAACATAAATCTTTAAAAATGGGTCACTGGTATAGACATATACTATTTCCTCTTTTGTGAGGTGCCTTGGCTTCGTAGTTTTGGTGTATTTGTTGGGGACTATTTTTGGCTGCAGTACAGTGCTCTAGTGAGCGTTTGTGCAAGCAGAACTTCATGGGATCAAATTAAAATAAACTACAATGCCCATTTACAGCATAATAAAGGATGTCAGCGGAAAGCACAGACGTAAACTTTATTAGTACTTGTTATGAGGGTCATTTCTCTGTTGCTTTAGTCTCTCAGTTAGATTTATTGATAGAAAAAATAACAATATAGCTAGATTTATCAATCAGCTTATGGAATAAAACAATAAAAGCGCCATCCTGTGTGTTGTGGCTCTAAACTTTGCCTCTCTAAACCCTCTGGATTTGGTTTTAGCATTGGAGTCCATATAATCTCTGCAACATATAATCCATAAAATAAACAGTAATAACAAGAGATTTGTCTGCTGTTTGTGACGCTCTGCGGGGGTTCCACTGCGAGAGTAAAAACTATCAACAGGAAACACATCGCCACATCACAAGCTGTTGTGGTTCCCTTTTTTTTCACAAACAATGTGAACTGTGATGTGTGTTGAGACCGTAGTGGAGACAACATGTGACGTGGAGGATTGTGTAGTAGAGTGAGAGTGTGTGCATGTTCTGCTGGAAGTGATCAGTTTCAGTGCTCAATGGAAAGACAACACATGCTCTCTGTCTATGAGAGCAGTGACCTCACTGCAGTATGATGTACACTCACACACACACGCACACACACACACACACACACACACACACACACACGCACGCACGCACACACACACACACACACACACACACACATTGTTTATGATGTGACACATTTGTAACTTTATCAGTATGTTAGTACTCTCTTCTATCAGTAACAGGTGCATTTTTTCTTTTATTTATGAATTATTTACATTTTACTACATATTTTGTGGGTTTGAGGTTTTAATGTCCTAATTAACATGATGAGTGAAAACTGTTTGACTGAAGTACAAGAAAGTTATAAAGGTAACCATCATGGAGGTTGTGAAATATTTGGAAATAATGATTCACAAAGTTGTGCCTGTGGCTCCCTTGGTCTTTTAGAAACTGTTAATATATGAAACACATAAAATGTATATCTAATGTGCATATCTTTGCTGAAAACAATAATCATCCAGTGATAAAAGAAGTTCTGAAATATTTTTTCTTTATTTTATTGTTTAAATGATATTTTGGTGTTACTCATATTTACACAAGCACACATACTTAATTAGCTGCAAAATTTACCTATTAAAGTTCAAGTACATTAGGTGGCATAAAGGCCTCTTTCAGATTGTAATATTATTTTACAAATAATGATGTCTTACAATGAAGGCTGCTCTTTAATTGTGGCTTGTAAATATTATGTAATAATACTTAAAAAGAAAAGAACAGAATCTATGTGGGAAAATCCTCAAATTACAGATATTGGGGTGTGGGTGGGGTTAAACTGCAATATTTTGAAGCTACAGCAATGAAAGTGATAAATCATAAACTCATAAAATCTACTTCAAAATTGTATTCAAGTATCATACTTGCAAACTATTTAAGTAGCTCATGTTGATAGTGCAGTGGATAATGAGACCTGTACACTAAATGTGTTCCCTGCACGATTTTATTCTAAAAATAATTAGAAAGGTTTGTAACTTACACCCTTTATTTTTAGGAGTTCCTCCTAACTCAAGTAGTTAGGTGCTAATTTAGGTGTCAGGATGTTCTGTGCATGCAGTCCACGCAGTGTAACTGGAGCGCTGCGATGGTCAGAGGAGTAGCAAGGCAGACAACAGAACATATTTTATTTATGACAGTATGTCTGCATATGAAAGGAGGCCAGATCTTTAACTATTCATATCCCCCTAAACAATTAAGGGAAAACAGAAAGTTGCAAAAGGTGACATCACAGCACTCGATCACAAGAATCTTTTATTCAGCTTCTTTTTTATTATAAAAAAGAGTGACAAATAAATAGACCAAAAACAATGTAAAAATATAATGTTTCAGATATCTGTGGAGGGGAAATGCCATATCAACGTTTTGTTCAAATAGCAATATGTTTATAGTCAGATTGGTCCCTGGTTTGTAGAACATTTCACAACATATCATAGCACCGTTGTGTTGTCGTGAGTGCTGAATTCAGCTGTTGACCCATGCAGATCAGATATTTCACATGAATGTAGGACAGACTTGAAAACAATGAAATAACTGAATTCGCTGTGGATGAGTTAGAAAAAGGGCCACTGCTTACAGTTTAATTTCATATAAATATAATATATTAATTTATACATTGTACACAAGGATGGCTCTATACCACATAAGCAACTCAGGTAAACACATTAATAAAAAGGCAGCTGACAATTTCTAAATCAAAAGCGGTGTGGAAATTAAAATGAAGTCTAGCTGCACAGTTGAAAATACAAAACTTCTGGGAGCAAGATGATTCTGTGCAGAAACCTGTGCTTTAGTAATTAAACTGTCTAAGATATGCAAGCT
The DNA here is from genome assembly GCA_028566105.1 of Hypoplectrus providencianus. Lineage (NCBI taxonomy): Eukaryota > Metazoa > Chordata > Actinopteri > Perciformes > Serranidae > Hypoplectrus > Hypoplectrus providencianus. The sequence continues at coordinate 21,206,770 of JAOWBC010000001.1, forward strand.
GGGGCCACTTACTCCAAAATTTCTGAAGGCATTGAGATAATTTTTACAATCTTATGGAGCAAGTGACATAATGTCAGTATTACTGTGTATGTATGTGTGTGTGTGTGTGTGTGTGTGTGTGTGTGTGTGTGCAAACATTCAGTTGATGACTTAAGATTACAGCCCTGAATTCACTACAGATTAAGCCTGTTTTGCAGCATTGATGTTAGAATCCAAAAGTCTACGTAATTGTGCCAAATGAAATGAGAACATGGATGGAGGATGTATTCAGGATGTTGGAGGCTCCCTAGCGCACCAGGAGGAAGGTGAGTCCTGCGAGGCCGACACCAGCAGCAGCAAACAGCGCTGTCTTCATGGACGAGTCGTGATTCACCTCTCTGGCACTGAGGGAGAATTTACGGAACCCCTCCTGCAAAAAAAACAAACATGTAATGGTTAGAAACTTTTTGTTTATAAGCCAGAGTGATTTTCTGCATATACTGTAGGTTTTTACAGAACAAAAAAAAAAAAAAAAGCATCAGCTGCCAAAATGACTTCAGAGTAACGGTGGCTAAGCTGACAGCTGGTGGCAATTACAAAATATATTTTGGAAAATATGTCACAGGCACCCACAGCCATGCAATTCTCCACAAACACGGAAACTTATTTGCACTTTGTGATAGCTGCTGATATCGGCAACTTTTTAAATATTCTGACAGCACAGCAGTTCTTCAAAGTATGAATAATAATTTCAGTGTGTCAACCTAAGGTACAATTAAATATGTTTTCTACCAATTTTACAGAAATTGGTCCATTTGGACAAACCAATGTGCAATATATATTCTTTTCTACTTAACTATTTTCTAAAGATTTTGTACTTAGTATCTTGTGTTCTGTCATTATGGCATTTGTTTTGTTAATATTCAGTATTTACTGCTTTCTCTGATGAAGCATCCAAGGCAAAAGCCTCTCATACATTTGAACTTTTAAAACTAGAATGAGTATTGAAAATCTTGAATCTTACATATCTTAACATATTATGAACTAATTCTAGCATATTTTGCTCTATCAGCAAAACAATAAAAAACAAGTGAAATGCCGTTTAGCCCCTGCAGCAGCTGTACATTTCTCCATCATGTTTTCAGACTACAGCTGCACAGTTGACCAGTATGTGCACCTGCTCTTAGCTCCAGGTGTTTGCTGCTTTGCAGCTGCTTGTTTTTCTTGTCATACCACGCTAACTTTCAATATAACCAAAGCCAAACTCAACACATAAGCTTTGACTGTTGCTACAAAGTCCATCTGGCTGAGCTGGTTACGTGTCTGTTAAAACCAGCTGCCAGCTGAAGAAAGGAGGGGTAGTCTGTGTGTGTGTGTGTGTGTGTGTGTGTGTGTGTGTGTGTGTGTGTGTGTGTGTGTGTGTGTGTGTGTGTGTTTGGGAGGGGGCCAGGGCGAGTCCATTCACAAAAGCAGACATTCAACTGAAGTTGTGTTCAGTTTGTTGAGGCTTCTGGGACCTTGGTCTACCCAGAGTCCATCAAAACTACCCCTTTAAGGTTTTCCAGTTAAATAAGCCACAACAAGAAACTTTAAAAAGAACTTTGTCCTTTTGATTTCCCGTTGCTACAAGTATACAATCCAGCACTGCCTGAGAACACAGCTTTTGTTTAACGCTGACAAAACGGTGATCATCTAAAGCCCAACACTGTTTGATCATGGCCCTGAATTTACACTGCTGAGGGTTGTGTTGCTGTGGTCTTCATGCCTCACAATCTGCCCATCCCCTACTCTTCAATTCACATAATCACAGCAGCCACATGAGACGTTGAGCGCTTTTCTCATCAGAAAATAGTGAAGTGAAAAGGGCTGCATGTAAACCAAGCCCTGGGCAGTTTTTTAAGCCACGTTAACACACAGATCTGGATACAAGCGAACATGATCCTATCAAACTAGGTGGTTTCCACGGCCAGAAGTCTATAAATACCGCTTTCACTTTTATTCTTACTGGATTTTTTTTTTTTTTTGCAGTTCCGTTTTAAACAAGCTTACCACACTAGATAAAATCAAAATAACCGTCTTATCTACTTTGCAGTGTCGCCTGTGAGAATAAATTATTTCAGGGGCAAACATGTTATTATGACCTACCCAGCCGTCATTCTCCAGCAGCCAGTCTTTCTTCTCCTCTCCCAGGTAATCAGCAATGGTCTCTGCCAGCCCCCTGCAGTTTCCAGGCTCCCTTCCCAGTTCCTGCCCGAGGTCCAGCCCCGGCTTCGTGCCCTTCTGCTCCTGCAGCTGTCTGGCCAGCACCCCAGTAAAGGTGAAAAGAGAAACAACCCTCCCCCAGTTCAAGTGTCCGTCTCCCACCAGCTCCTCCATCACCTTCCTGAGGCTGGAGCAGGGGTCCGGCCCACACTGCCTCAGGAAGGTCTGAGCGAGGGAGTGGAAGCGAGCCTGGTGCTGTGTCTCCATGTCCTGGGCCAGGAGCCTCATGGCAGCGGCTGACTCGCTGGGAGGTGGAGGGGCTGGCCGTGGGCTTGTGCAGCACAGGGACAGGTAGTCCTCTGCCAGAGCCAGGGTCTCTTTCCACAGCCCGCACGACATTTTCTGTCAGGGAAGAAAAAAATTACAGCTCACTTACTTTAATAAATTGAGGGATTCTATGAGGATCAGGTCAATATACAGCTATTAAGAAATATATAGCAATGGTTTGTGGATGTGATAGGAACAAAGGAAACTAACCATCACTTTACTCAATCACTTACTAAAGTACAATGAACCATAATTTTTTCTGAAGTTGATAACATTTTTAATATGCCAGAATGATTCTCATACACTATGTCCTCGGTTTGATTAAGTTACTTCAAGAGAGAGAAAAATCAAGACAAAAATAATTATTAATACTGAATCCTGCAAAAAACAGTGGGAAAGCACATTATGTTAAGTTGACATTTATTTGGCATGTTCCTTTACTTAATCTCCTTAAAGTTTAAATTTCTACCAATTCATTTAAACAGTTCTTTAGTGACGTCCGACTAGCACACTGTGCAATTACTGATCTTAAGGCTCTGTCAGTTCACGGTTAGCATTTAGCTTCCTTCGGAAATAACCAAACGTTAGCTGCTGTTAGGGACGTTATACATTATTTTATACAACAACCGGCCCTTCTCAGTTGCATATGCTTTGGAATACAAAGGTGTAAAATCTCATCTAAAGCTTCTGAACCCATTTTTACAATTTCATCCAGTTGTCAAAATAAACTCGACAGGCTATGTTAGCGTTAGTGTTGAAGGCTGGGCAGCTAACAGCATCGCTAGCAGCCGCGTTATGAACAGCACATTCACCGTTTGTGAGAACATTATCTGTCGGTTAATTCGCGCTGGAAGATGCTGGAAGTTAAACACTAAATACAGTTACGCACAATTTATAGCTCCTCAACCCCATATTAAAATCGGTCCAATGTGAGAGTTGCTAACATTAATTATCCGTTTGTTAAGGAGTTTAAAGTCGGCTAGCCGGCTGCTTCTCCTTTCCTCCGCTTAGCCGTTGATCTGTCACCAGAGCAATGGAGGACACAAAGGACCACACTCACAGGCTGCTATCAGCTAGCTCCACAGCCACGGCCACATCAGCGTATTAAACGACGTTTTTATGCCTTTATACAAACACCCGAGCGTGTTAAGGGCTTGTCCATCTCCAAAGAAAACACATATACGTAGGTAAAATTGCCTTTTCTTTGCGTAAAAGAAACAAAAGCTTACCCTCCCAGCGATATCAGACTGCTCTCTGCACATACGGACAGCGGAAGGAGAACCTCGACACACTCACAGCTTCCCTTCAGCCTGCTGCTGCACATTGATCACGGACTCCGCCTCCGGGCCCTGTTATATCTGCATCTGCTCCCCGCAAAAAAAACCCCGTGAAAGTCCCGTACAGCGGGGTTTTTCTTCCAACATGTAGATATTAAAAACCCGCAATAATCAACTATCGTACAATGTCTATCAATTAAACATTAAATTGTTGAGATGAATACCAATATTTGTTTGTTCAATTAGCTGTTAATTGAAGGTCAATGAGTTAGACGTAGACATATTTTATTTATCATTTTAATCAAAAGCCCAAACATCAATCGATCCACACAAGATTAACAATTACTTAATTTTTGAGGTTGAAGAAATGTTTGGGTTTAAGCAAAAATTAACCATCCTCCTATCCCCATTATCATATGGAAATATAATCAGATTATAATATAACGGTCTGATGATGAATAAAGCGCCTGTTCAGAGAAAAAAACCCTTCAAATAGTTAGTATCGGTCCATCACTATTAGTCACTTCCCACTGTTATACATCTGGCATTTTATAGTCGAAACAATTCGTTGATCCCTCAAATAATCAGGAAATTAAACAGTACAAAAAAAATTCACATGACATGTTTATGTAAATTCCTAGCTATCATCTTGAAATAATTCTGTCTAGGCTCGCACTAAAATAAAACAGGCTTGTGATTTAGGGTTTTGGTTTCATTCACCACCACAGTCCCACTCCTCTCACTCAGTGTGTAAACTACACCCACACACCAATGAAGTGATTAGGATGAGGAAGTGAAAAGTGCAGTTTGTTATCAAATTTCTTGCAGTAAAGCAAATGCCTCAGTGCATCTGGCGGTATTCTCAATACATCCTCTGGTAGGTAGAAACTATGTGCTCCCCATTCTCTTCCTGCCTTTCACCAACCTCTCTATGACGCTGGTGTTTCCCTCTGGGGTGTTTCCCTGGGCAGAAATCCTTTAATTCAGGCTGGAGTTTAAATATATTCAAATACAAATTTGGTCACCTGGAAAAAAAATTCTGAGTGCAGGCTTACAGAGGTACACATTGAGGGGTTCCTAGTGAAGGGAAGAATGGTGCTGCAGAGACAGAGTTAATTGTAGGTCTTTTCACATTTTTTCCACACCTTTCACATTTTTTTTTTTTTAGCAATTATATAAAATCAGTTCCGGTTTACTCTCAACACTGGATGGTGAAACGTAAATATAATGATGTGGATAACAACGACTGACCTTTGTTAAAAAAACAAAGACGTGTAGAAGATACATCAGATCAATAATGCTTTAAAGACACACTCCCACAAACAGCCTGAGTGTGTGCTGGAGAAATAGAGTGTCACTCTGATGTAATGTTGAGCCACAATCGTTAACCAATATTGTATTTTTTGTTGTTGTTTTTTTCTTCAAATAAATGAGATGAGAGTCAAGTTTTGGCACGGACACTGACAAGACAAACTCCTGCTTGTTAATATGAATTGTAAACAATGACTTGACTTTGTCATAATTGGTGGAGTTAGAGGTTTAACAGTATTAAGGATTGTGTTTGTCTGTGCTGAAGGCAGATCAGATAACATTTTATAACAAATGATGTCAGAAAACTAGTTCATTTGAAAGGGTTCACTTCCTTTTTCCTACTGCTGCTACACAGGAAGCAAGGTGATTGAAATGACAGAAAAAGGGCAACCAATTGGCAGACTTGCGCCAAATTCTGCAGGCATGTTCAATGGCTCATGGGAAACAACTGTCCTAAACTTGGTGTAAATAGGATTTGTTAACCAATACTCTTCCGGCGTAGATGCCTAAAAGAACAGCACTACCATAGGGCCAGACTTCCAGGGAGCAGGGAAATGCCCTCCGGTGGCTTAGTGTCTGTTGTGCAGAGGTAATGCTCTACAAACTACAGTGTCCCAGAAACACATGTAGTTATCACATTAAAAATTACATAGGAAGTTTATATGTAATATGTTGCACAAACATTCAACACAGAACTGTCTGTGAGAAACACAACACTGTACTGACACAATTATCAGTGTCAGGATATTTAAATTTCTCCCTTCCACAGAAAAGAAGAAATGCAAATTTCAGCCACTGGGACTAAATCTAGGTCAACATGAGGCCAGGAGGCTTCAGCTTGAATTGCATACAGACATCCATTTGGGTTTTGCTTTTTAGAGAAATGTCAGGTCACCTTTATCTGTTTTTTCTCTACCCGTGGCTTCCAGTGAGTGTGTATGAACTGAGTGAGTTGAAGAGAGAAGAGGAAACACAACAACAAACAACAAGATTTAAAAATGTCTATATTTTCCTCACAAGAAATCCAGTTAAGCTCTTGAAGTTCATGCATAATAAAATAATAAAAATCTATGGCAAGTTTAAGTTTTCTTCCTTTGGATATCTGTGACAACATGTATGGCAGAGTGCCACAGTTACAACAATAATTAGAGTGTACGTCTACAGTCTGCCTCTGGACAGGTCTGGTTCTCACATGAAAGGTGACAGTGAACTGATGAACAAGATAATCACTGATTCAGTCTATCAGTCTACATGGTGGAGCAGACACATGCAGCCCTTTACACTCAGATATCTCCCACTAAGGTCGCACCATTATACCAGTTTCACAGCCCACAGCGGTATGAAAATTGACAGTTGTCATACAGTGTACATGTACTAATCTACAGTGTTAAAGGAGGAATAGTAGCTTGTTCAACAACAACAAAAACCTCCAGTTGTCATTCTTTTAACTGACTTGAAACTAAAGATAAAGATAATTGTGTAATACCATGTACCGGTACTCTGATATGGTGAAACTGATATTTTCTGAGATGTTATTGTATCATGAAAAATCTTACTGTTGCAATCCCATTTCCCACTATATTAAGAATAATAATTACATACTTATACAGTGAGTTATAAAGCTAACAATAACAAATATTAGCATTCCAAGCATTTCTCTCTTCAATGAATACCCTCCCTACAGTTATGATACAATGTTATAATGTCATCGTTGTGCTTGTGTGTGTTCGTCACACTGATGGATGATTTGTATGTACACACTCCCGCAGGCAGTCTCATAATGCTGGTGCTGTCGTCACTGGATCACAACTGTGATATCAGCTCTAGGACCAAATCTGTATGAGAGAAATGTTAAGAATCATATGGATTACACCTACATTTTATACACAAGTAAATCATTTGACAATTTCAACATACAACACTTATTTTGTCCAAAAAAGCAAAGTAAAGTGTTAAATTAAGCACATGTTTATCCATGCTCTGGTCACTTGGGCTAATTTATAAATACATGTCAGATCATTATGATCCAAACATCTAAACTTTCACTGCACCGATTACTTGATCAGATCAGATCACAAATCACATTTTATGATGACAAAGAAGCTCAATGTTAACTTCCAAATTACAATATTAAACCCAGCTGTGATGTGATTTAATGCATTAACAAAGTTATCCACAAGTGAGGAAAAACTGACTACAAGCCAATGATTACATGTTGTGCTGAGAACCTTCTGCTCACCCGTAAAGTGTGGTCCCAGGAGGCCGAGCAGAGCGCTGTGCCATCAGGTGATAATTTGACTTTACTGATGCGGTTCTCATGGCCAAACAGGGCAGTGACACGAGTTCCCTTCATAACGTCCCACACATTGATGGTGTAATCATTATAACCAGCAAAAAGCAGGCGACCTGGGGGCGTGCGGGGGCGAGGGAGAGAAAGTACATGAAAGAGGAAGTGGGGAATTCGGAAGAAGGGGAAGTACAGACGGACAAAAGATTAATTGGAATTGTGAGATAAGCAAAATTCATATTAAATATATGAAGTTACACTTTCTGTAACTGTTCACTTTTGAAGTAGATACTGATGAGTAATGCACATTTTCACTACACTATCAATAGTTGATTCAGCTTGAATGAGTAGTTTGGAGGTTTTGAAGTGGGGTTGAACTGGTCACTTATCTAGTCACAGTGTCATCTACAGCAGCTGGCAGACAGAACGTTTCTAGTCGGAAGAAGAAGGCAGGCACAGAAGCTACACACTCTACTGTTGTGGACAGAAGCAGTAGCCAAACTTATTTAAGTCACATAAAAAAGGTTCACATTAAAAATATACTCTCAGTTAAACAGTTTAAGTATACACCACATTTAGAATATTTTCACCACATGACTTTGTCGTCAGACAGCCTTGCTTGAGTTTACGTGGAGGGAATTTAGCACCAAAAAAGTAATGGATCGAAGCAGCAGTAGTCCAAGGGAGTATGGAGGCTTTAATGACTCCACTGACCAGTCTTGTATGGTGATACTTCAGTTCACCCCACAAAAACCTTTAGAGGTTACATTACACATATCCTCCACATAACTTTACACTTTACACTGTCTGCTTCTCCAACCTGGGGGTTTGCGGACTGCCATTTAGTGCAGGTGATACACTGGGTAAGTACCTCACAACCCAACAACAATAAACTGTCTCCTTAAACTGCTTTTTAAAGCCCTTACCACTCAGGGAGAAGTCAACACTGGTAGCACCAAATATGATGCTGTCCTTCTGGTAGACGGCAACCTCACGGTCAGCACGTAGATCATAGAAACGACACTGAGGGACACCAATAATCATGCATCAGCACAATGGTACTTCATTCAACAGCAGCACTATTACAGTACATATTATTGATATTTGTTTGTTTCTGTTGACAGATATTAATGTAAAATACATAAAATGTCTTCTTCTGAGTGTTGATGATATAAAGTAATTTCAGGTAAATGATCCAGAGAGTCCAATAATTTGATTGCCTTCTCCACTTGTACTGAGGAGGTGAAGTTAACAATTCAGTTTTGTTGTGACACATCACAACAAAACTGATAAGCAGATCATATGATGTGACTCACTGTGGAGTCATCTGATGCAGAAGCAAATGCGTCTCCACTGGGGTAGTACCTGAACACACACACATGATCGAGGGAAGAATTAGTATACAAATGAGCATTTTTACATGAAAAAAAGCATTATTATTTAACTATTTTCATATATATAGCTACTCTGCTCTTTGTTGTATAATTCTAAAAATGTTTTTAAATTAGCATTAAAAAACACATTTTATATTGTTTTACAAGTTTGTCTAGCGCTGTTTGAAAGACTTCTTTAAAAACAAATTATATTATTATTATTATTATTATTATTATTATTATTATTATTATTATTATTATTATTATAATAATTAGTAGCAGTAATAGTCATAGTACCAGCAGCAGGACTATTGAGATGATGAAGATGAACAAATCTCCTCAATGCAAAACAAAACCATACAATGTGTCTGACTCCCTCTAATGTTCTTTATTTCTTTTTTTTTTTTTTATATATTAGCTTAAATAACTCACACAAAATCTTTTTGGGGACAGCCTATTCAAATGAAAAAGTTGATTCAAAGGTCATTTCAGATCATAATAGATGTACATACATCCATTAGTTGTTAGAATTAAACCTAAGAGTCACAACAATTTCCCAAATGGAAAACATATGTTAAGTCAACTAAAGTCTTATTAATTAAAGACCAAAACATTAATGGGTAGCAGAGCGCCATAGAAAGGTAAAGTTCAACTGGACATGTGTTCATCTTGCCGTCACTGTCAGGCTGAGCCACATGGCCAAAGTCTTTCCTGATATAAGGTGTTTCTCAATGACACTGAACATGTGTTCAGAAAATATTTGTTTTCCATTTACTTTGCATTTTTTGAATGTAGGGTAATTATATAATTCAGGTTTCCATTTGCAAAAGTATTGACAGTTTAATACCATCTCCATATTATATTAAATATCTGTTTGAGACTTTATCAATGAGCTGGACTCACTTTACACAGTTGATGTCTGACTCGTGGCTCTCGAAAGACTGAATGTTCTGTCCAGAGCGCATGTCCCACACATTGGCCTTCTTATCACAGCCCTGATAACAAACAAACAAACAAACCACACAAAGCACATACATATATTAAAGAAAGAAAACATTGCTGCTATTCAGTAAACATCATTACATGTTTCCAGACCATTAGTACTAGGTATCTGCCATAAACTCATGAATTACGAACAGATAAACACACACACACACTATCTGTTTCTCACCCCAGAGACAAAAGTGTTTCCAGTCTCAGATGGGGCGAGGTCCAGGGACAAGACATCAGCTGTGTGACCATGGAAACTCTGCAGCAGCTGTCCGCTCTCCACATCCCACAAAGCACATGTGCCGTCACCGCTGGAGGTCAGGATCTAACAGGCGCATGCACACGTACACATGGAAAAAGGCACCCACACACATGCATATAAGAACGCCACATGTTCAACATACATACATAAAACACTGAACAGCATGAAAGCATATTCACAGATTTTGGAGCAAGGACATGTACGTTAAGTATATTCTGTAACGCCTGCCTCATAGAAGTATGATTTACTGAGATGACTACAACTTTAAAACTCTGCAAACATGGCAGTGAGTAAACGGTGCACTATTGGCAGGACAGGATGAAGTAGTTCTCTGAAGAGGTGCTTTAAGGGGTCAGGATGGGGAAATTTTGTGTTCTGTTTGAAACTCCACAAGGACTGGACTGAAACTTGGCTGATTCTGGGAAAATTAGCACTGCTAGTGGCCAGGGGAGGTAAAAATATGAAATTGGTCTCAGATTACTGTGCGTATTACAAGTAGCCAAAACCTTCCAGCCCAATATAAGGTTTTTCATGACACAACAAGTCTTTTGGTAATTCAATAAATAGTCTATATGAAATAACCACAAGGTAAAGCCTTCCGTGTCCTGCTGTGTGAATTATATCAAGTATTATATGAATTATATCAAGTATTATTAATCTACACAACATATGTGTATCACCATATCTCAATATATGATGTCATCATATAATTCTACTGAACGATGATCTATTTCCTGGCTTAAAAGAAACAGAACAATGCAACTGTGCACACACACATGACGAAAGCCAAAGGTCAGTCCCTCCTCACAAACAGAAAACTCTCGCTGTGCATTATGTTTCCACACACAAACAGGGACACAAAATGCCAAAATGTCAGCGAATCCTCTGGTGAGAACAGATTATGGGCACTCAGAGACACATGCAGACATCAGAGATCCCTGCTGGCTGGTGGATTAGAGAGCTCCTGCTGGATGACCTCAGGCACAAAAACACACCGCATCCTGCCTGCAGAGGGGTAGCTCCAGTTTCAACATGAATGCAATTATCACTAAGCCACAATTACTGACACACACACACACACACGTACAGATGGGGACCTGACTGATCTAACAGAGAGCCTCTACATCAGTCTGATTCTGCTTACCACCACCTGCATGTTACCATGAACTAAATACATGCAGAGGGTTCATTAAAGCGCCCAGTGATCCCACATGTAAATGTCTTTAATCAGAAAGCCTCACGACTAAACAGATCTTCTATTTAATATCAAAACTCACCAGCTGAAGGCCTGGGCACTACTCAAATGTTGCTCTCAGTAAGACACACACTTATATTGAGATATGACAGCACAAAACTGAGCGTCATCTTAAAATTAGCACTTGTATTTCAATTACACACTCTTTGTTGCCTTGAATTCTTGATGAAACTATTGTTTTTCTTGAATGCTTCTGCAGTGAACGCAGAAACAACAACGGAAGGAGATGGAGGGCCGATTTAACAAAAGCAAAACGCTAAGAAAACATAAAATTACAAACTTATTTCATTAAAGAATTAAAGGTTACATGGGGTGAGAAAGCAACATACAGAAGGTTATTTTTAAGAGTAGTCTGCCTTTAAGGTTTCTTGAAACCTTGGAACCAGTCCTTTGAAAAAAAATGAATAGTAAACACTTTGTGAGCCCTGAATGAAGCTCTTGGCATTGTGCTCCATGGCCTATTTTAAAGGTGCAGTTAAAAAGGCTGTGAGTGTCACGGTAAGCTCATGTGCATGCATGCATCTTTGTATGTAAGACGCAGTATAGGAGAGAGGCTCTGGGAGAACACATGCATGAGTGTGTCTGTGTGTTAAATGTTCTTCATTCTGGTCAGTGTGCTTGAATCTTTCTAGATAACGGCCACTCAGTGTCTATTAATACACCAAGGACCAGGACCATCAACACCCCCCTCAGCCTCTTTGTGCCCCCTCCACTGCCTGCCATCCATTTCCCTGTCATCAGTCATTGTGCTGGCCTGCCTTGCCGATGGCCAGTGACGAGTAAATTATTAAAGCTGCAGTTTTCTTCATGTTCTTTTGAGTCTTTAGTAGTAGCTGGATCAAGTCTGTCTTACTTCCACCAAATAACACCAGCTTTTCAAAGCTGGATGCCTCCATAACTCTCAGATTCAAGACAATTACTTTACGTGCAACTCTTATAAATACAAACGAAACACTTCAGCCACTTCAGAATACTTTTTTCCCTTTCTTTTTTAGGGTCTAAGTACACTGAGGACAGTTTCATCTAACAAAGGCATTGAACTTGTGCTCACCTGCATGTCGGAGCTGGTGAAGGTGCATGCTGATAAATAGTTGGTGTGCATGGCTACAGATTTCTTCTTTGCTGCCAGGTTCTCATTTTTGTCCAGCGACAGTGGGAACACTGAGCACTTGTTATCCAATCCACTAAGAATAATTAGAGATAAAAAATAAATAAATAATAATAATAATTGAGCGGTAACACCATATTTGAGATGAAATAATAAAACAATTATGACAGGGTTTTGATATAGTCAGTAAATTGAATAAAAATTTCAGATTGATAAGCAGTAGCAATAGCAGGCACACACCAAACAAACACATTTACAGATAACTAAAGTAGCCATCAAATGCACATTGATGACATGTTTGACTAACAAGTGAAATAAAATAAAAACTATCTCTTTTGAAAATATCAAACTTTTGTTACACATAAAACAATTGTGTGTACTCACCCACAGGCAATAGCACAACCTGAGGGAGCATAAGCACACGCCATAACCCATGTACATGGCAGAGAAACTCCATGTTCCTATAACACACACACACATACACACACACCAATGCATGCAAAGGGAAGAAAAATGTGAATAGGTTGTCAGTGGTAATCCTTTATTGTTAGAAGATATCTTCTCTTTAATAATCATTAACCAGTTATTTACACACACACACACACACACACACACTGACGTAAACATGTTTTAATAAAGACTACATCCAGTCTAGTTATATCTGCTTCATCAAGAGACATGGTGGCCACACCAGGATGAATTAAGTGCACTCACTCACACACACAGACAGACAGACAGACAGACACACACACACACACAGACACACACACACACACACACACACACACAGACACACACACACACACACACACACACACA
>JAOWBC010000001.1:21231586-21248182 GCA_028566105.1 Hypoplectrus providencianus
ACACACACACACACACACACACACACACACACACACACACACACACACACACACACACACACACACACACACCTATCATAGGCTGCAGGATGTTCTCCATGCATTTGATGAGCTGCTGGTAGATCTGGATGGCCAGGTCACTGATCACCTGCCTGTACTCTGCCAGGTCAAAGTTGGACAGGGAGTGTTCGTTCTGCCTCTGCGTGTTGTGCTTCATGAAGGCCTGAGACACACAGACACAAGCACGTACAGGGCAAAAACACAAAAGTCACACGAAAGTAATGTAATTGATATGAATTTAAGCTGTTCACCTTTATGTCACTAATAATACCCTAAACAATTAAAAAAAAGGTGAAGTAACTCTTACAAACAATGAATAAGCAATCTCCCGCTCATCTTTAACATTGTTTTAAGAAATAAGAGAAGAAAACACTAGGAACAATCACAGAAAATAAGTGCTTAGAAGTCTAACAAATGCTCCTGATGAATGTAAATGGACTCACCTCATCTCCGCTGTATTGTTTCAGACAGTGTAAGAAGCGACAGGTGTTAGCAAGCCAGAAGGAGACCGTCTCAAAATCGTCTCCTCGTTTCTGACAAAAGGAGGATGAACGGACTGGAGTCAGTAAACCAGCTGGTAATAGTCGTAATGAAACTCCATCAAAACCAAAGTCAAACCTAACATTAATGACAGAAAAGCACTCTTTGAAGGATCAGTGGTCCCCAAGTCCATGAATCCGTACATACATACCTTTAGGATCTTCTTTATACTGTTGATGGTTGAGGTGAGCAGGGTGCGGACCTTCTGGTCATCGTTGACGTAGTCTGCATGTCTCAGGCACATGAACAGGATGTAGGCTGGCAGACCTGGGATCAGATTCACGGCTACACCACGAGGCTTGAGCTCTGGAGGGGAAACAGGAGGAATGAGGAGAAGGGCAGTGACTCGAAACAGTGGCTAGAGTCAACTCAGGTCCAAGTCACTGTCACTCGGGTGCAAATGCAGGCTTATATAGAAAACATAAGGCTTGTATTGTTTTATTCATCTATTCAATTTCAATCTGCTGTTGTTTGCTCTTTAGTTCTTACCAAGGATGAGGTTCTTGACCAGTTTGAGCTCATCCTCCTTCTTGTACTCCAGCATCCCTTGGAAATCTTTCTCCCTGCGCGGTATGTTGACTGGATGAATCGGCTCGTCCACCATTTGTCCTGGAGATGTCTGTCCCTCGGTTTGACCAGCTGAGAGACACACAGCACACAACAGTCAAGCAATATCCTTCTGTAGCAGTCAAACACACACCCACACATATAGAGATTTTCCCTGTACCTCCCATCTCTCCGATCCTCTTGGAGTAAACTTTCAACTGCTTCTTGAGCTTTCGGATGGTTCGGTCTTGCTTCTCCAGCTGCTCCATGAGATCCTGAATCAGGTTGAGGGTTGGAGTGATGGAGAGACAGAGACAGAAAGAAAAGAGAGAAGAAGAAAATAGTGAGGGCAAATGTCATGACGACGTCACACTCCAGTGTGAAAAAGAAACACTCCAACACTTGTGTAAAACGGTTGCTGGCTTTGCAACGGCCAAAGTCTTGGAAGCAAACAAACAGGAGGGGATGCGAGATTTAAGAGAGAGCTTCTGTGCTGATTGTTTTTCAGAGGAAGACAAGTTGTAGGACTCTCTGGCTGTTAGAAACAAGAAGAAAGTGCAGAGCTGCTCCGCTGTGAGTTAGAGGCTGCCGCTGTGGAGAGTTAGAGCGACACGCAGTTAGCATGCAAACACACATGCACACACACTTGCACACGCACACACACACACACACACGCTCTGTCTCTACATACAACCATCCGTCGCAAAATGATGACTCTGGCCTCTCGGGATGCTGTGGGGTCTTCAGCCATGAGTTCCTGTCAGGTGAAACCGTCCACACAAATGAGTGTGTGCGATACACTTTCAGTTTTTACATGCATGGTCCAAGTGGGGATGAAACCACAGACCAAAAAAGAGTGACATTACACACGCACACTTCGATAATTGTATCATTCATACCAATCATTGGTATGAGCATTGTCTGATTATAGTTTTTCACTTTATTCTTTTTATTCAACAGAATAGAATTGAACTGCTTAAGTGGATGCACTAAAGTATCCATCACCTGGGTTGTTGTTGATGTTGCACCACAGGGATTTATTAACATTCTTTATATCTCCTTTAGAAACACTGCAAACCTGATGTCAGCCATTTTTAAATAAAATGGATTTCTTCAGGCTCTAGTGCTCTGGAGAAAATGATTCATTTATCGTGTGACACCGCTCTGCCAAACGGCGGCAAATAACTGAGTGATCCTTTTTCAAATAAATTTTTTAGCTGTTCGTTGAATCCTCTTAACATCCCAGTAACAAAGCGTGTGCATGGAAACAAACAATGTTTTCTTTGCATCTTTGCTGCATTTAGGAAGCAATAATATGTGCAACAGATTGACTCATTGAACTATGGAGGAACAGTTGGAAAAATAAGCTTATTTTCTCTTCAGAGAGTTATGTCAGTTATGTCTGCTATCGCTCTGCATACTTCTGTGTAAATAAACAGTAGAATTTACCTTTCTGGGCACACTGGACGATAATTACCACTTCAGTTCCTCCAAGCTTCTTTGTCACTTGATATAGTTTATTAGATATTAAAAGACCTTATTTCAAAATTCATGTGTAGTTGATTAAAAGTTGTAGGCTTAATCTGTTTTCTCTGTTCTATGCATCAATAAATTCTAATTTAAGTGGCTTATTATTTTACCTCTGTGTGTATTTGTGCATGTGAGGTCACTGATGTTTAAAGTTACTGAAAGTCTTTGTGATTTTCACAAACTGAGGCTGAAGCTACTCCTCTTCCTCAGCCTGTGTGGGTCTGTGTGTGTGCTGGAGCGTACCAGGTTCTCGTTGGTGAGCCTGGTGATCTCGTGCTGCAGACTGGCTTCGATTCGGGCCTCTGGAGGCAGCTGCAGGTTTTGGGCCAGGAGCTGCTGCTGGCGGTTGTTCTCCTCCTTGACATTCTGCAGCTCGCCGCGCAGCGATTCCACCTCGCTGTCGTAACTCCTCCTCTGAGTCTGCAGCTGGTGCTCCAGTAACCTGGGAGGAGGAGGAGGTGGGGAGGTAGATGAGACAAGCCAGGGAGGAAGAAGGGAGGTGAACCAAATATGAAACATGGAGGGAGGGTAGAAGGGAAGAGGTTTGTGGGGAGAGAGGAAAAGAAATCCACATTATAGAGTGTGTGAGAGAATGACTTTTTCACCACAGTGTAGTGAAACAGGATAGCAGCCAGCAGCCCAGTGCCTCTTTAGCTTATTTTCTCAATCATTCTCTACTAAATGGTAAAAACCAAGCCAACTCTGTGGTCACAAGCAAGGCTCGACAAAAGAGCAAGTCCAGCTGACAGAAGCTCAGTTTTTGCCTCAAAGGGAGGAAGGACCTGCTGCCCATGAGTCTCTTCACACTGCTTAGAAAACTTCACACTGTTGTCAGTCATGTAGCAGTTAGTTAACCAACATTCACCTATCAATGCTACCATATCAGCAGGGAATATTAAACAGTTGTCCACATTCCAACAGAAATGTAATGTTCTTCCTTCCTCAAGAGATAAATGGTCAGGAAAAAAAGTAAATTGCTTGGACCATGAGGTATTTATGAGGGATTCTAAGGGATGGTTTTCAGGAACAAAGAAGTTGCTAGATAAAGAGCAATTCTGATCATTTGGTTAATCTAATCCATCTTCAAACAGAAGTGGAATATATCTGCATAAAATCAGAATACGTAGTAATGGCAGAGGTGGATTAATGCTATTTTGAGGCCAAAAGTTTTAAAAATTCATATCACACTGAGCTAACACCAGGGAAGGTCCATAATTATAATTTATTCATGTAAAATTTTGTTCTGTCTAAGAAATGAGCAAATGCTGCTTTCTGCCAATAAATGTTGTTAAGTACACTTTAACTTTAGTTTTTTTTTTAGTTTAATGATCATTAGTGGACATTTATTTATTGATTTTTTTTTAATAAGTGCACTCAGTCGTTATAGTTAAAAAAAAAAAAAACAACAACATACAATTATTTTACTCAAAATTAAGAAAATAAAAGAAAGTTAATAACCCTAACCCTGATCCTAACCCTAACCTGGAATACTTTAGAAGCTGTTTCGAGTTAAACAAGTTAATGCCAGAATGAAGATTCAGTTCTGCTGCAATTTGATAGAAATAAATTGGGATATGAAACCAAAACAAAAAATCTATGAATTGAGATATATATTTTGCAAAATCTGTGGGGTATTTTAATGTACCTTTAACAGAAAAAAAACCCCTATAAAATATTGTGGAGGAAGAAAGGCTGAAAAAAAGCTGATCCAGTGTGAGAAAGGAGGTGAACGTAGAACACCAGCACTACAAATCCTTTCCTGTAAAAAGTCAAACGCATGCTGAAAAAAAAAAAAACCACTTGTGTTGAAAACACAGTTACACCTGATGGTTTCCTTTAAGCCCTGATTAACCAGCCACAGCTCTCCGTCCTCATTCAGCTTATGGAAGTCTGGAGCGGCAGATCTGACCGACACACAACACAAGGAACATGAACAACACAATGACAAAAAGAAAATGTGGGATGGTTGGGGGAAAGGTTTGCAAAGACAACAAGAAAATGACGTCATGTGTGCATGTACGAACACTGAGCTATAATATCTGCAGTCTGAGGTGTATGAGTGTGAAAACCTGGGTTCATCTACCTTTCAGCGGCTCTGAACTGGTTTGACAATAAATCTTCTCATTGAAAGGGGAAACTTTCTGCTAACTTTCTTTTACATTTAACTTATTCTTCCCCCCTCTGTCTTAGGTTTCTGTTTTCACTGCACTGCTGATTGCAACAGTGGTGGAGCTGTCTGATGGTGTGTAAGCTTTCTGTGTATAAAATGTTTTCTTCTGATGTCAGTGTGTGAACAAAAGAGGGTCACAAGCAACAAAAGGAGCATCATGGTGAACACAGGGATAAAGGCAGTGATGCACAGTGCAACTTTTGAGCAATTCAAATGAGCAACAAGGTTTGCGAAGTTTGCCTCAACACTGTTGCTTTAATTAAACTGGTAGAGCATTGTTGCTTAGAAACAGAGGGGGTTTGCATTGAGCTGCCTACTGTGTGAAAAGCATTGCATATGTATCTACTTTTGCATTAAAATAATGCATTTGGGCAGCATTTTGAGGCCAATGAGAGAAAATACATAAAAAATAAAAAACTGGGGAAACTGTAACAGCTTCTTGAAGAAATTGATCTATGCAGCGACATTTAATTCCTCAAAAGTGTGCTGTGCATCTCTGTTTCGACAAAGAAAAGAAAAGAAGTGGGCTTTCATGCAGGATTTCAGCCAAACTCATTCCATAAAGCTGATAAAACATCCAACTAACACTGCTGAGAGGGCAGCGTGTGAGTAAGTCGTGTTGCAAATCTAGAGGTTAGACTACAACTGATATAACAGATATATTTATTTCACTCAGACACTTCCATGCTTTCATGCCAGAGATTAGAAAAAAAACCTGCACTTGGCAGCATCTTCAGAAACCGTTTGGAGGTGTTTAGCTTTCTATCTTTGTTTTACCTTCAGTTTGATAGATCTGCTTTTGTTCATG
This sequence comes from Hypoplectrus providencianus, assembly GCA_028566105.1. Lineage (NCBI taxonomy): Eukaryota > Metazoa > Chordata > Actinopteri > Perciformes > Serranidae > Hypoplectrus > Hypoplectrus providencianus. The sequence goes on from JAOWBC010000001.1 coordinate 21,237,241, forward strand.
CTGAACTATAAAATCCCATGCACACCTATAGTATGAATTCTAAAAGTGGACTTCATTGCCAAACACATTTCCTGCTCCCTGTCAGAGCATAAAGGACCTGAACTGTAGCTAGAGCTGCTTCAGTAGTCCACATGCTGTTAGGGCAGTAAACGCCACGCAGAGCTACCCAAGCTTTTCTCAGCACGATGACGCAGTCAGCCGATTCAGCTTCAGTAACATCAGTCATTTGGAACAACACGTTTCAAAAGAATGCCATTTAAGACAATGTTAAATTATTTAAAAAAATAAATACACTTCCGAAATAAATAGATATGACATGAAATAAATCCTGATAAAAAAAAATCTATAATTTACAAAAAAAGAATAAACATATATCAAAAAATGTAGAGTCACAACAATTAGTATGTTTAAATAAATAAATAATTACTTTTATCTTAAAAAAAATACAAATAGATCACTATAGTTAAATAAATAAATAGCCTTTAACAGTTTTTTAAATTTATTTCAGGGGACTTTTTTCTTTTACTTTTTGTATCAAAATGAATGGGATTTTGTATGTGGTTATGTCAGATTCCGACCACAGCACCGCATTTGTTTTTTTTTGTTTTTTTCAGGGTTTATTTCATTGCCATATCTATTTGTTTTACAGGCATGTTTACTTTTTCCAGTGTATAAAAAAACATTTATTATTGACTTAAATGGCGTTCTGTAGTTTTGGCGTCAGCGTGGCCATGCATGCTCTGCTCCATGATGCATAGGCCACGTCTCCTTGGTTACCTCAGCCTACTCAGGAGATCACTGACTTCCAACGGCTTACGCATGAACCGAGGAGATCTGCACAGGACAAGGCAGTGTTCATTCACAAACACACATTTCTGCACATGTATCACGGTAATATTAAAAACAGAACCTGAACCCTGTCAGAGGAAAACTCTTGATTGAACATGATGAGGGTCAGACGGATTTATCACTGATGAATGTGAAGAGATCCAGAGGAGAACCGGCTGGAACAAAGTACCTGTTGGTGTCTTTGAGTCCGACGTACGCTTGCTTGAGTTCATCAGCGTCCTTCAGTTTGGACACATCCTCGACATAAACAGAGGGCTCGGTCATGGTCTCCTAGAGAGACAGAAACAAGAGGGACACATGAGGACAAGTACCTCCACCTGGCTGCTTCAACCATGAATCACTTTACGCTGTTAGGTTCATAAATAAAGACAAGCAAGCTTAAGGTGTCAAGAATGTGAGTTCACAGTGCTGCGGGCAGTCAAACTCCCTGCCAGCATCACTGTTGCTGCTGGAAATGGCTGTCCTTTAATGCATCAGCCAGTCAGAGCCTCGAGCTGACGCCTCAGTGACAGCCGTCTGTCTGTCTACGGGGAATGTCAGTTCACAGCAGGGCAGACTAGAGGTGGTGAGCTCCAGATGATTAGTAACAGGGGGTTAACGTCACTTTTGATCATAGTGTTTGAGCAGTTCAAGTGACCGCAAAGAGACAGTGACATATAAAGACACAGGTTATTAGTTAGAAAGAGAGAGGGACACTGTACATCTGTGTAGCTGCAGTGTAATGCAGCAGACTTAAATGTCTTATTATTTATCAAAATTTCTTATTCACTTGAGTTTAATGCTGTGTTCCAAATGTACATTTCTAATAAAAAAAAAAATAAAAAAAAAAGTGCTCTTTTACCCTCTGAACCCTACAACCTCCTGGCAAATTTGAATGGTATATTTTCTTTAAAAAATACTCTATAGCATAGCTAGAAACCAGACATGTAACGGATCCTTCTGTCAGACAAAATTTGGAAAAAACAAATATAAGCTTAAAATAGTGATATTTTATCATGTTTCATTTTAAATTTATTTATTTCATTTATCATTCATATATTATAATCATTTATTTGGTGAAAAATAAACCACTTGCACTCGCCAGTTCCCGTAAAAGACATATGCTCTTCAGTGCACTAATAAAGCCATGAATAACTTGACTGAGACTAAACCATTTCAGTGAAACTTCAACTGAGCAGACGGCTGTTCACACAGAGTGGATCCAAGTAGTTGAATATGTATAATATGTTGAGTCCCATATTTTAGCCAGTAATGGTATCACTTGAAAAAATATTGTTTATAACTCTATCACTATGTGATAAAGTGTTTTGGTTCTCCCTGTTTCTAGCCATGATTGTGCTATTTGCATGAAAGTGTAGGACTTTAATGTTGCAGTGACAAACAAGGCCAAACTGAAAAAAATTAAATGGGAGCAAAAATCAATCCTTAATTACTTGGGGTTCACTTCAGAGAGTTGAGCCCTTTCAAAAATGATTGTTGCATTAGCATAATCTTCAGGCTTCAAACTCAGCTTGCTGATGGTTCCCAGGTTGTGGTCACATCCATCTCTGGGTTGTGATTGTATTACAGACAAGGACAGATACAAATGGCCACTGAACAGAACAAACAGTCCACAAATGCATTCACACTGACATTGGCAGCTTGGAGAGGACAGAGTGTGCATGTAAAATCTCGTAAAGTAACAATGCTGATCTTGTGTTTCCTCTCTGTGTGAAGCTGGTTCCACCATCATTTGTCCCTGTGTTGCGTTTCCATGGAAAGTTGTTTAGAGAAATCAATTGTTGCATGTGCTCATGCCCTTATATATAAAAAGTGCAATGTTTGAAGAGTCTTTGTTTTAACTACTTTCCCTCAAACTGTTGTCTTTACTTAAGCCCTTAAATTAAATAGTTTTTTTTCCCCAGAGAACAGGTTTTAACTTGTTATATTCTGCATATTTAGGCAGAAAAAGATATTGGTATATTGTTGGTTGTGGTTGAATTAAAATACTTTCAGCTTTTTTTGTTATGACAATATAATCTTTAGTTGATGTTATGTCCTTTTCTTTCACCAAACTCTCTGTGTAACACTTTAATTGAGCTGTAAATCACTAGAAGCTAGCTCTGCTACTGAAAATAAACAACAGCAATGCAGAGTGGGCCTCCTGCTGCCAGATGTCTTACCTGAGGAGGTTTTACATGCAAGACAACACTAAAGTGAACAAAGTGTCAAATACTCATGCAGGATGCAGTTTTTTAACTGTACCTTCTCATCCTGTGGGAAAGCATGGATGGAGGAGAGAAGGTGGAGACAGGAGAGTTAGACACAGTGACGGTGCAGTGAAAAAATAACAGCTACATTGAACAACAATGGGATTTACCTGTGATCTTACTAAAGTGTTCAAATGTCAATCAAGTTCAAGTCGTCTTTGTTGCAAAGACACAATTTTTCAATTGTTAAGCTTCAGATTCTTGAATTGTTTAACACAGCCCAACAGCTATTTGTGAAATATAAATAAAAATAATTTTGGAAATGGGAAATTAGGATCATTGGCAAAACGTGATCTTTAGGCTGCCAGATATTTGTCTTTTTGTGATATTGTGCTACAAACAGACAAACAGAGAAGCAGACACGAGTAACAAACAAACAACACCAATGAAACAAGGTGGGTGCAAGCAGGCAGGGGAACATCCATCTAAACACAGCTTCATTTGGGGAAGACCAGCAGCATCATGTGACCTTAGAGCCTAAATGTTTGGTTCAGGATGATTATCGGCCACACTCTTTGCAGGATGCTTGGATCTTTTCCAGTTGAGCAGTGGTAATTTACTTTCCTTCTTTAGAAACTGAGAAAACAGAGACAGAATAAAGTGTCCCTACCTTGTGGTGCATTGCTTCTTTCTGGCTGACCAGCTGGGAGCGCAGGATCAGCACCTCCTCCTTACGGACCTCCAGCTCCTCACAGGAGGCGTTGAGTTGTTCCAAGAGCACCTTGTAAGCTGGGGAGCCCGGGGCCCCGGCAGATGTAGCTGTGTTACCCAGCAGGCTTTGCCTGATCTCCGCCAGGTCATGTTTCAGCTTCTTGTTTTCTGACTCGAGCTCCTGGCGCTAAGAAGCAAAGACTCAGTGTCAAGGCTCTCTGTTATCAAAGCATGTAAGTCGCAAGCTATGCCAAGAATTAAGTTCATATCAAGGAACTGTCTAGCTTTGGATCAAGTTGTTCTCTGGAAACAGGGAGTGAACATGTGCTGCTGTTGTTATGTTTCTTCACTCTCCTCCTTCAGCTTACCTTCAGGGACTCGTACTCCAGCTCTGCACCACGAGCCTTTTTAAACTCTGCGTCATCCTGAAACAAGGAGCAAAACGTGGTGATGAGGACGTGTTTGGGACAGGGACAAAAATCTCGGATACATAATGCAGTTCATATTTTGCTGCACTCCTGTGGGCAGTTACATAAGAATTAACCAATGAAGTAATCAGAATGATTCTGTGCCACCACATATTCACAAGCTCATGTATTCCCATTAATTTGTCAAGAAACTAAATAAGCTTCTTGCTAGTTCTCAGTGTTGTGACTGTGATTGGAGTAAATAAATCCAGTGCAGAGCAGTTTTTTTGGCTTCCAGTTTCATAGTGCAGCAAAGTTAGATGTTGGTATTTTTGGAAAGTACTTTCTCTCACTGCCTACATTGCCCCTTTACCAGGGTTAATGCACCAGAATGAAGTATAGAAACTTTAAGGATAGACATTAAAGATGAATAGGCCAAAAAAAAACATTTAAACTAATAAATATCACTATGAAACTTTGCCCCCTTTTAAAATGCAAATGAGGCATTTTCTACAGCTAACTTTGCGAATTAAGGAGAAATCTAAAGCAGCACACTGATAAAGTATAATCAAATAAACACCTAAATGTGTGTTTTAGATTTGTGTCTTTTTGTGTAGATGTGTGTCTTTTCTTTGCATGAGCCTGAGCCTATAAAAGCAAAATAGCTTAAAATGTCAAAATTGACCAGTGCATGAAAAAGCAAAGCCTTGTGTTATATAACTTGTTAATGAAGTGATATATTTCAGAGCACAGTGTGGGTGTCAGTACCCTGGCTCTAGCCCGCTGGAACTGGTCCTCTTTGTTTTCCAGTTCGTTGCGAAGCGACTGCTTTTCTTGCTCCAATTCTGTGAGACGTTTCTGCAGCTTGAGGGTCAGTGAGGTGTCTATTCCCCGCGTCACATCCTGTAGGACACAGAACAGTCAGCACAGAGCACGTGTCCAATGAAAACATGTTTCTGGAAGTATCCTCTCATTTACTGTGGCTGTACTCATTGCAAACGTTCTTACTTCGGCGGCGCGGGAACCTTCTTCCAATTCTGCGTACTCTGAGTTGTAGGTGTACTCGGATTCGTTGCTGCTGTGGGTGGAATCTGTTCGCCTGTGGCCAGGCTTGGATACGTTCTATAGATAAGGATGAAAATGGGCAATTCATTTGACTCAAATTATTCCTACTCCAGACTGTGAATGTTTATTTCTGCTGTGTTGGTGAAGCAAATCCCATAATGAGAAATACTAAAGAAGGGACTAAATATGGGTAAGTATTCCTCACCGATGAAGCCATCTCTTCCTTCAGGTCGTCGTACTTCTCCTCGAGGCGAAGGTGTTCTGTCAGGAGATTCTGGTAGCGAGAGCGCTCCTCGTTCAGATCTGTCTCCAGCTGCTGAGTCTCCTGGGCTATAGCACGTGCCATTTTCTCTGACAGGACAAAACATAAATAACAAGAAGTTACAAAAAAAACTGCATGGTTAAGAACAGTGGTGTGCCATGAGACAAGTCCAGCTGTACCATGGGACATTTTGACAACCATAAACTATTATTACACTACTTTATACTAGATTCAATCAGGGCCGATGAGACGAATTTATGAAAATCACTGTAAACAAGAAGCATGTCTGTATCAGTTACTTCCCGTTGCTAAACGAAGTGTAGTAGCATGTAGATTTCAAAATAAAAGAACATTGAAGTGGTCACAGAATCTACCAAGACACAAGAACACTATCAAAATATGATAACAAGTTTACCACAAGCTAGATAATCTTAGTATTTTAAGATTACTGATTAAGATTAGAGTATTTATTGGAATATTGGCATTGGATTGTGAAAACAAACATTCACAAGATAAGAGTGATAAACATATGTTATACAGGCTATTTTGTATGGATGTTAATATAGCTGTGCCTGCAACATTTAGCTTGCACTTATGCGCCTTGGGCAGTTTCAGCAGAATTTTGGGCAATTCTGACAATTCTATGTCTGCAAGGGATGGGATGCATACTATTTGCTTTTGGAGTCATAAATAGCATATATGTATACTGCTTAAGATGGTGTCTTATAAATTGCTCATTGTACATGTGCTGATGATTTCCTACCTGTCATCTGCTGACTCTGTTCCTGAATCGACCTGTTCAAGTCGTCCTTCTCCTTCTTCAGCAAACCATTCTGGTCCTTCAGCTCCGAAACCATCTTAACACACACACAAACACACACATAAAGAAATTATCCTTTAATCACATGTGTCAGGCAAGGTGATTGTTTTAGGTGTGAAATAATCTCTGAAGCTGGTGCTACAGAAGTAAATGTGACTGATCCAAATACTTTGCGGATCTGCCATCTAACTCGCTTTTGTAACTCCTTCCACCAAAGGAAGCGACTCTACAAACCAGTTCTTCTTATTTAGAAAAACTTCCGGGATTATTGGAGACAAAAGACGACAAAATACAAGACAAAAGAGAGTAACACACACACGCACACACACACAGTTTAGTGGCTACTCTAATCTACTGTATCTCTTGTGCTCACCTGCCCCAGAACAACTCTGCCCTCTGAGCCCACCATGGGCCCTTCTCCCCCTGGTTCGTTCTTGCTCCTAAATTGAGGAAAAATTGTTTTCCTCTGGTGCCAATGTGCATATTGTTGTAAACAAATATTTTATTGATTGTATATTTTGGGAAACTATGAGAAATTGCTCTCACTGGGAAAAAAATCTATTGAGCTTGGTTCTAAGCTAATAATAGCTGTTCTGACAGCCAGTCTCTTTAAAAGGGGAAAACTAGGTGGAGGAGAGGAGATGGGATAGGTTTTACATAAAGGATAAATCTGTATGTATATAAGCAACATCAATCAGTATTGAAACCCTGAGAGGCAAGAGAGACAAAAAAGGTTTTGACTCTTCTGTATGTTTATGATTTGGGAACAGGTGACAAAAACGTTCTGCCATTATTATTTTACTCACTGTGCAACAGGCTCAAGAGGTACCACAGCCTTATCCTATAAATAGGACTAAAAGCATTTATGTTCTCTTCCAGGTGAGGTTGTATTTCCCCATGCACTAAACACAATATGTGTATGGTTGTAACAATACTGTTATGTCTTTTGTTTGGCTGAAAATGGATCAGATAAATTTTAAAATTCACCAGAATTCTTAGAGAATATAACTCCTTCAGAAATATTAAGAATGATTTTCCTTGAAAAACTTTTTGTCACCTGTTTCAAGTCATAATGACTTTTCCTCACTTGCTTATGGAATTTTTAATGAAATTTAAGGTTATTGTCTAAACTATGACCTCTGTACTATCTTTGAACGATAACAGAGAACAGGGATGGACAGTAACACAAATCAACTGTGGTACAGAAGACATGTAACAGGACGGAGACTTCTACAGAGAGATAGAGGACGAGGACGACTGCAGGTAAGTAAATAGGGATGGTGATCCTGTCTTACTTTCTCCATTTCGTTCCTGTAGGTTTGTGCCCAGTCCTCGATGGTCTTCTTCTCCTTCTGTGTGGAAACCAGCTCCTTTCTCAGCCTCTCCAGCTCCTCCTGCAGCGAGGTCACCTGGTTGCCTTTGCTCTTGGCATCCTCCTCCACCCCGCGCAGCCGGCCCAGCTCTCCACGCAGCCGCTCGCTCTCTGCTGTGTAGGAAGTCTCCAGTCCGGACAGCTTCTCGTTGACTGACCGGTTTTCCTTGGTCTGGAGGCGCAGGAAGGATCATAAACCACCCGAACAACAAAACTGAATCAATCCAAGAGGACACAACAGAGAGTGAAACAGGAAAACTCACCTGCTCGTCGATCTTCCGCTGCAGCTGCATGATCTTGTTCTCCATGCCTTTGTTGAGCTTCTTGAAGTGCTCCACTGAGCGAGCCTCGATCTTCAGCTTCTTCAGCTCACGCCTGGCCCTCATCCTGCGGATGCAGCACTGCAGGTAGACGATGGAGATGAGGCAGCGCTTGTACCAGCAGCGAGCCAACCAGCCACGAACACGCTTCTGAATGATGACCACCTTGTGCTCCCGCAGCAACTACAGACGGACAGAAAGAGTAAAGGAGAAGCAGAGAGAAGTAAGGGCACATGTGGATATATTACACACAAGTATATACTTTCAGATATTTACTACGAACTACATTTTTTTATTGCAATAATTTATAGACTACCACTACTACTAGAAATGTTGTAGTCATTTCAACTTGTCAGAGCTGGATCTCAGAGCTGTAGAACAGAAGGAAGGTGAGGATGAACAGATTAAGCAGCATAGTGTGTCGTACCGCCTGGTACTTCTGCCGGGCCATGTAGGCTCTGAGGATTGTCTGCATGACCAGAGCAGCAGCCTGCTTCTGCCTGTAGCGTTTCCTCTCCACGTACATCCTCTGGTACTTCTGGATGGTGGTGGCCGCCTGTGTGCGACGCATGAACTTGGCCAGACTGAGGAGACACAAGATACAGTCGGCCAATTTAGATTTCTAATCGAAGTTTAGATCTTCTGAAGGACTGAAATATCCTTGCATTTCATTTTATGAGTTTTAAGGTTGAAGTAGCTCACCAGCGGGCCTGGTATCCTCTGGTGAACCTCTGGATGGTGATGGCAGCGCTGCGCTTGCGTAGGTACTTCTTGCGTGCCAGCCAGCAGCGAATGGTTTTCTGTATGCGAATGCAGGCAGCACGCAACTTGTCTGCCCTCAACTTCTCCAGGTAGGCGACCTGTCCCGCCCTGAAGAAGATCTTGGTTTTACCAAACTGGTATTTATCCTGGTCCTGAAGGAAGATGGGGCAGAGATCACGAGAAAGACAGCAATTAGATGTACAAAGGGGACAGATGTACTGTGTGTGGAAATGTCACTAATGTGTTTAACAATAAGACGACACAAAGCAAATGTAACAGATATCCATTCATGATTTAAAAATGAGGGAAATCAGACCATAACCCTCATTCTTATTTGAAGATAAGGAGAAATAAAAAAAGACTCTGACCTGCACAAGTTTCTCCAGAACATTTCTGCAAGTCAGCTTCTTGTCAGGTAGCACGTCCTTCTGCTTCATCAGCACTCTGTAACGGCTGAAGAACTCCTGGTACGTCCATCTGAGAGACACACACATAAAAACAGTTTTAAAACTGCAATGACCTTCGTATGCAATACTTTTAAAAGATTTCTTCATTTAATTTCAAAGCAAATATGAAAAGAGGCTTTCAGTTAGGGAAATACTTCAATTCAAATGCAAAAAATGTTTATGTTGTCAAGTTGTAAAATGGGTTCAGACATAAACCTGGAAGAAAACAATATGACAATATTTTTAATTTTATCTTCATCAGTTTATCACTTTTGGAGTAATCAGTCTTTGAAATAATAAATTACAGCCGTATCTGTTACCTAGATAAAGAACCCAAATTACATCTTAAATATAGATTTTGGTTTGGTTTAGGTTTGAAATCTGCCTCTTTACTGGACCCTGGGGCCTGCCTAAGCCACAGTGTGAAGTTGTGAAGCCATCTGTTTGTCACTTGGCAATTTACTCAACAGGATCATGATGTGTCCATGCTAATGCTTTCTTTGGCTTTGAGCTGGGTGGATGTGTGGAAAAGCACACATCAACGAATATTTCATGTCCGCTGTGTGAAATCATGATTTGAGCAGAACTGAAGACAAAAATCTGGAAGCCACACAAAACAGTCTCTTTTACATAGAGAAAGCTAATCCATTGAACAAACTGGGTAATGATAGACAATAATGACACCAATCAAATAAATCCTGCGCTGGGCTGACTTGTCTGACCTGTCATAAGGATGTAATTCAACATTATGTATTCACAGCAGACTCAATCTATATTTGCCTTCTGCTCACAAACTCTTCAAAAATTCTTTGAGGACACAAGAGAGTCTATAGCTCACTGTAGCAGCGATGCTAGGATGCATCATTACCTTGATGGGAAACCTGCGGCAGAGATGCGGATGGTTTCCAGGACGCCGCAGGCTCTGAGCTGCTGCACTGCTCGCTTAGGATCAAACCTGGCAACAAAAAGTAACTACTGTCAACATGTCTACCAGGAAATACGTGTGAGCTGAGTAAGTGGCTTAGAGAATGCGAAGTCACATAATATCACTTTACACAAACAAAGAAGAAAGAGACTCACGAGAAGGCCAACTTGAAGTCATTGGGTTTGATGCAGCGTACATAGTGCGGAGTCGTTGCGTTCAAAGTCTCCATCAGCATTTGCAGGGAGTTACGAAACTGCAACAGAGGACCATCACTATCATCAGCTACACTTTTTAGTTTCAGCGTGTCCCCCGCATGAATTTTCTGTGCACACTTTATATATATGCTGTGTTAACTAATTGTAGTAATCTGCAATATATTCCAATCTACTGGACTGAGCTCAGAGTAAACAGGCATCAGTCCACCGAGCAGAACACTGGACAGAGAAACACACCTGGCAGCCGACGGTCTTCTTGTGCTCCTTGCTGCTCTTGTCACGGCCCTTGTCCGGTTTGATGCTGAGGCGGGTCCGGCCTCCGGTACCGGGGGCCTGACCAGTGGGGCTGGTGGCTTTCTCCTCGTCCTGGAACAGCTCCACCAGCAGGTCAAACTGGGAACAGCAGCCAAGTAACAGTCACAAACAGAGCAGCTGACGGCAGCACTACACCCTGCAGGCAGTAACGTACTGTTAAATTAAGCTTTAGTGCAACTACAAGGCATATCTATGAGCTGTGGCAGGGTGGAATGTAGCTACGTGCATTTACTCAAGTTATGTATTTAACTATGATTTTGAAGTATTTATTATTTCCGTTTTAT
>JAOWBC010000001.1:21279607-21290365 GCA_028566105.1 Hypoplectrus providencianus
AAAAGTTAATTTCAATCTACTTGACTCGTGTGCCACAACACTGCCAAAAACATTACAGGACGACTGAGGTTTGTGTGTGTGTGTGTGTGTGTGTGGAGATGTACTGTATACAGCCCATGTGTGTTGGTGGTGTTGGGCTGTAACCAAGGGGGCAGGACATGCGTGGGGAGCATTTACAAATCTGTGCAAAGTCAACAACAGATTAGTGGGACTTCACCTTGCTAATACTTAAGTCTGAGCTTTCACTCTTGGGTTGGCGTCATTTTGGCCTGCTGTGACTCCTCTGAACCCTCCAGCACACACTGCCAGGGCCTAAATGAACACCTATCTGACAGTTACACTGAAGTTATTTCCATTTTTAACCAGTAGTTTCTCATTTCTGCAAGATTATCCACTAATTTTTTTTACAAATTAAACTGCTATGCTTCCTTGTAAGGGAGTCTATGGTAATAAGGATCTTTTTTTTTTTTTTTTTTTTTACTTTACAGAAGACTAACAGGAATTTAGTGAAGGGTGTAGCATCAGAATGAATCAAGTGAAAATAAGTTTAAACATTTTACACCACGGTCTGGCAAACATTGCTACCTAGACAGCGGCAGTGGTATGCAAAAACTGTTTTGCCCATTCTCAGTAAAAGTCGTCAATGGAGTTTCAGACTGCAGAGGCCTCGTCACATGATGCCACTCATGTGAGGATCTGCTGTTTTTCTGCTCAGCTGGGCAGACGCAGCAAGAGGCCAGGACACAAGAACGTTACTGCTGGTGGAGAGTTTGGTTGGAAAGAAACGTGTTAGTTTCACTACAGCTGCTGGTGTTCCCTGACTAAATACTTGGCACAACAGGCGTGCCAATATCCAGAGATTGCCGGAGATCAGGGTATCTTACTAAGAAGCTGTGACGATGCCCAGCATCTAATCTCATTAGTTTAGTCAGTGGTGACTCTTGGAGTAGTGTAGTTCACTTCTGTATGTTAGTTCAGGGTCTGAAAATCAGTACACATCTGTGTTTTCGTATTCGTATACCAGACAATGGGCCTGAATAGTCTGGTTCTAACATGGCCAAGACAGAGGTCATTTCATGTCAATAATGATAGAGCATGCTTCCGTAATTCAATTAATAATCAGTTTATATGAAATAAGCGCATGGTAGAGCATATTTTATAATACTTGATACACTTTTGTCCAACCTGAGGAATGCTAAGCAGTAGATCCCTTTTAATTATACATAGCCAAAAAAAAACATTCATGATAAATATTTATCCTAGATATTCTATTCTTCCCTCTATTTATTCTGCAGCGGCACATCACTGTGATTCAAAGAGGGAGCTAAATGCCAGTTGTTATTTCACGTCTGCTGTAACCACAGGACAGTCAAGTGTCTGTTTTCTAAACTGCTAAAGTCAGATAAATGGGTCATTCATGACACAATTATCCATTGTATGTGTAGATGTACATATACATTTAAAAAAAGTAATACATTTTTAAACAATGTGGTACTAACAACTATATATATATATATATATATATATATATATATACACAGGAGACATTTTTATATTGTTTGCCCAGCCTCAGTTCTAGCATGTAACCAAACTGAAAATAAGACATGCTAAGCTAACCATCTCTTCAGAGACACAAATCCTTTGGTTCACTGCAAATGTCCTGCGATGGTGCTACAGCTAACAGATAACCTGTTGGAAAATTATCTAACTTTCCTTTAGATTTATAGGACACCAGGAGGCTACCACACCATCAGTAAATGGGAGAACATATTCCTTCTCCATCTCATCAAATAAGCTATGTCTTCGACTGAAACACAGACGTGCAGGCCTATCTACAAAGGTTGGGATAAACTCTAGTGATGACATTTTGATCTGAAACAATAACGCTGTGGTTGTTGTGCTAAGCAGCTCCAGCTTAAATAAGACGTGTTGCGACTCTGGAGACATGACTGCCTGCTGATTTTATTGACTATTTTCTGCAGAAGAAGGGTGTGTCCAGACCAGAGCACCATGTTGCACATTAAACAGGCAATATTCCAGATCCAAGACCAGAACTCACAAGTCACTTATCAAAGAACTAATGTAGCTAAAAAGACAAAGTAGCTTTTCATTCAACAGATCACACAAAGTCCATCTACAATTTCTTTAACGAGATCAAATGTTGTCATGTGTCTACATCATCAATGAATGGAGAGTGGGATGAAAACTGAGAGCTAAAAAGAAGCAAAAACTTACTTGGACAAACATATATTCCAACTCCCGATTCATCTTGTGTCTTTATCAAGTCTCTACCTCATGCTGCGAGTCTGCTGGTGTTCCTGATGCCTCCAGCCACAAGACCAGATGCTGGCTGATCGAGCACTGAGCGGCAGAGCTGTCTGCTGGATGAAACCTTCCCCAGTGTGTCTGCAGACACAAGCAGCTTTCACAGGCGTCTCCCAAACTTTCTTGTCCTGTGACACATAACTGGCCATCCCTGCTGTCTATCAGACATCCCTGCTTCCTTCATTGATCACATGAGTTGGGAGGAAGATAGAGCTCGAAAACAGGACTTTCCCACAAAGCACTGACACAACTCAAAATAACAACTGAGCAGTCACCCTTATACGCCGGATCTAACATGTCCTATTGTTTTAAGACAGTTATTTATTGACGTTCAATCCAAGTTGGAGTCTCTAAATCTAATATTGGTCTGTGTTGTGTAATAGTGACACGTTTCATTGCCTTTAGGATGCCAGCTAAAATTGAAACAGTCTTGAAAACACCACACACACTGTCACCACAGTAAATATGATGACACTCGGAATCACTATTTAGCTCTAAACATGCAGGCTTCCTGTTTGTCTGTCCGTGGTGTGTTTGTCTGTCACACAGAACTGTGATGAATACATGCCAGAGCATATACAACATGACTGCGCAATTACTATAACTAAGTTATCTCAGTAATCCAATGCACATGCTCTCAAAAAGAGCTGAGGAGAAAAAAATAAACCACAGGCAGAAATTTCACCACCTGATGCAGCTGAGATAACACCTATGGCACACAGAGCGTGACTGTCCTGTTTCAGGACTGGGACTGGGACTGGGTATTGCATACATTCAAATATTGAAATGGAAAATTTTACCATATGTCTACCAGGAAGAATTTAGAAAATGTAAATCGTAGTTGACAGTTTATAAACTATTTTGGTCACAACATATTTATATAAACTATTATGCCATTATATGAAATGTATATAGATATCTGACAAGTTTAAGTAATTTGTCATCCTCAAAGACACATGGATGTCAGTAACACATTTCGTTGGACTCCAGTCAGGTTGCTGAGGTACAGAATCCACAACCACAAATGTGCATTAATTTTGGCACTGGGGGGAAATAAGAAATCCCCAAAGACAGTCGAATCCATCCTGTGGGCACCACTGATATCTGTACCAAATGGTCATCATCCAGTAGTTGTTGAGATGTTTCAGTCCAGGCCAAAGCATGGAAACTCAGTGAGGCACGCTGTGCTACTGGAAACAGCCCAACAAGTGATGCAACAGCAGGTGTTTTCTTCCCATCAGCTGCTCATGACAACACATTCTCGCTGACCTCACTGAGCGGCCTGCAGCCATACGTGCTGCAAAGGTTCAACCCACAGCTGTCTTCTGACCCACACACAATTCATTTACGTTCCTGTGAGTCTGACGAGAACCTGCAGCATCTACACTGCAGTGCACCATCTTAACTGCTTTAAAGCATTTAAAGTGTGGGACAGCTGACAGTTTAGCCTGCTGCCAGTTTGATTTAACTAAAGATGGCACTTGTGTAGCACTTGTGTAGCACTTGTGTAGCACGTGTGTGCACGTGTGTGCACGTGAGCTGAGGACGGAAAGACTATACAGTTTGTCACATATGGTTTCCTCACAAAGGTGTGTAGACTGTAATATCGGCAAATACCATATGGTTTTCCAGACCCATTACAATATTGTATCATAGATAAAGATAAAACTTGCACCCCTACTAATTCTCTTGCAATATGATGACCTATTAATCAACATAATCAAATCCTCAGAGATAGCAATAATATATCATAACCTGACCTGTAATCCCCTCAGTCTCTCTCTGGTGTCTCATCACAGGGTAGCAGAGTAATAGAAAAGCACTCTGTTTGAGGTAACAGTTTCACAACGCTCCACTTTCCATAAGTATGTCTTCTTATGTTTCCTTGCCCAGGATCAAGGTTCATCACTGCCTCGCTGTCAGCTCCTGCTGTGGGCTGACAGTCAGCCAAAGCCTACAGTCTACTGACAGACAAATCAAGGCTGTCTGATCTGCAATCAGAGACAGGGCATCTATACAATTGTGAAGTCTACACGGTGAAGTTATTAGAAGAACAAAGTCAACAGAGGCAATAGTTTCCTTCAGTATAGGTTCATAAATCTAGCTGAGTGCCATCACTCTAAAAAACGCATATGCTGTGGTAGCACAACACTCCTTTAAATGCGGTATGTATTTTTGAATCAAGTGGTTGTGCACTGAACAGCCTTTCAATTTCTGAGTCATCTATGGAGCGCTGCCTCACTTCCACGTCCATGAGAATGTCTTCTCTTCTCACTGCTCCTCATTCATTCACATTCACCACCTCTTATTCATTTTAATCCTGGCTCGCAATGATGGGACATAATGACTGAAGTTTGACTTTTTTTTAAGTGATTAATGTTGACAACCATAGCTTCATCCCTCCCCTGCAGCCTACAGTATGTGCCTTCACCGCTGACTCACCTCGCATTATACTGGCGGTCAGGTCAGACAGGAGCCAAATGTGGACCAGAGCAGAATCTGATGCAGTGTGTGTGTATGTGTGTGTGTGTGTGTGTGTGTGTTTGTACATGTTAACCAAGCAGCTCAGGCCCGCTCAATAACCCACTCTAAGGCTAACTCATACGCACAAGGGTTGGAGTGTTTTCCACCCGTGTGTAGGAAAAGTACATCACAGAGAGGGGTCTGACATCAGAGGTGGACTTCCAAAACAGACCTTTCCATTCAAAGCAGAAACTAACTTTGTGCTTCGCAGCCTCACTGACACACAGCCAAACCTTCCACGGTTGTTCTGCAATTACAACGACTATTCAACATCCTACAAGTCAAATCCTGCCGACATGGAAACTATCTGAGCCACCTCAGCCAAATGCCACATACATTCTGCTGATGGCTGGTCGTAGGTGTTAACTAAAGAGAGGAAACACATGTTATTACACTTTTGTTGAAATGGATGAAAAAAGCAGCAACCTTTTTAATGATTTGTTGGGCAAATGTCCTGAAAATAGAAGGGCATTTTGTAGGACACTGAACATGCAAGGACATTTGACAAAGGAATGACCAGTACATCTAATGAAGGCTGAAATATTTGGAAAAAAAAAAAGGAAAAAAAAAGTAATTATTTTGATGGATACTGCATTTGCAGTACTATTCATGGTAATGGAGGGAATGATCATTTTTGAACTATTATTTATGGTGTGATTTTTGTGATTTTTTGTAAGATTTTTTTTTTTTTACTTCTGAATTGTTTCTGAATTTGTTGCATTCTGATGATGACTAGAATATTTCAGAATGGTATTTTGCCTCTTACAAATGTTATGGACTGTGTTATGCACTAGCATCCAGCTATAAATAGATAAACAGATTTTAACTATGTGTATTGCTCCAGGTTTTCCGATCAAGCAATTCATTGTTTAGTTTAATAAATATCAAATTTTTCTCCATAAAGCCTAAAATAATACTAATAAAAATTACTAAAACTTCAAACCAGAAAGATTTTAAATCTATTATTTTTAAGTTCTCATACAGGTCCTGACTGAGTTGATATACATTTGCCCATCACCTTTCTGTTGATAAATGATTAATCAAGGAGATTCAGCACTAAGTGTAACACATTTTTTTGCCTCTCTTCTTAATTAAAGGTCAGGTAAAGACCAAAACATTTGGCAGACATGGTCTCTGACCTCTTGTCAAAGCTTGTCCAACAAACACAAGACTCCAGAGGGAAAAACAGCACCTTTAACATGAGAGACGAGACTGAAAGTCCAATGGCTGACATTACAAGTAGGCTACACTGCAGTGCTGCTGTTTAGTGCAGATTTGAATAGAAATTTCTATAGCAGTCACCACCACTAATACTCATGTTTCCTCAGCACCACCACCAGCACCACGACCTTATTCAAGCTGAACACACCAGCTGTCAGAGAAAGTAGGGGGATGGGTGACTCATCTCCTCCCTCACACTTTTTTTTTTTTTTTTTATCTTGGTTTTAACTTTGCAATCACAGAAACACAGCAGCAGCAGCAGCAGCTCTTAATGACCTTGTGAGTCCTCCTAGGCAGTAGTGTCAGATTCTCTTCACTGAGCATCCAGGGCTGTAGAGCTACAGTGAGGCTTCAGGGCCTCCACCAGTCTAAACCTCCTGGATGCTAAAGGATGCTAAACTGTCCGGATGCGGCGCAGCATCACAGCGGTACCCAACCTATAGGACTCAGTCGTCTTAAACACAGGGGAAGGGGATGACAAGCCTGAGACACGCACCTTAATAAAAATAAAACACTAAGACGGGACTGTGCAGATGCAAAGGCGTGAGCTAGCGCCAAGTGTTATGGTTAAAAACCGTAAAACAGAGCCTCCATGATGGCTGGCACCGCCTTTGCATCATCCCAGCCCCCTGGCCTCTAATGGGGGATGATGTGCAATTTTAAGGCCCGGAAGGATAAGATGTTTTGTTTATGTGAACAAATAAGGCGACTCGTGACAAAACACTATTGAAATGTGACAAGATGTAATTTGCTAGAAAAATTACGGCTACAGCGACACAAACGACTCTCTGTCGCATCTGTTGTCTTTTTGTCAGCTGCACCCATTTCAGTGCTGAACTGACATCTATATTTAAACACCCAAACACATCTGTTTGTGTCAGAACAGCACATTTTATGTGATTTCAACATCCTTTTCATTCATTTCAAACCACCACCAAACCTGCTGTTTAAAAAAGACACGTTTTTGTAAGCGAACATCAAACTGTCAGCATGTTTACTGGGAAAATAAACTGCAAATTTAGTCATATTCAGCATGACGCTAGAGCTGTATGACATTTATTTAGCCGACATGCTAGCACCTAGCTCCATGCATAAAATATACACTTGTCTTACCTTTGTGTACAGCTCAGACGCTGCCATGACGGTCGCACGCTATGTCCTTTCTCCAATCTGGGCTAAAACTCCGGCAGGGCTCCGCGCTGCATGGGACTGTGTGTGTGTTTTCATGTAGCGGAGGGACAAATCCTTTGTTGTTGCTGCAGCGGGACTCAAGGGGAAGATGTGTTTCTTATCGCCATGATAACCTGGAAAGCTTGAGGCTGCTGCTGAGGTTTCGGTGTCTCACTTTGCATTCTGGGTACGATGGATGAAATGATTCAGCCAAACACGGAGGGCTGTCGCCGCGTGTAAAACTGCGCCACCCGGCGGACACAAGATGAAAATACAGCAACAAAAACATTTTAAAAATGATTTTTTATTCCTACACCAATCAGTATACCAAGTATTTGTATTTAATTCGACGTCATTCCTCGGCTCCACTACAGTTCTGAGGAAAATATTTTACTTTTTACCTCACGAAGTACTTGACAATTATTAAGGTACAGAGGATCAAATTATCTGAAATTGGCTCGAAAATAAGACATCAGTACTAATCAGTACTTTGAATTTGTTATATTACATTATAGTAGTTATATTTCATTTGAGTTATATTCAAATTTCTGTGAGTACTTCTTCCACCACTGCAAACAATGTAGGTCCTGTTTCAGAAAATTAAACCATCCAATATTTACTTTTTAAATGTTCAGTATTCATAATTCGTCTTCGTTTAAATGGATAACATATTGTCATTTACTTGTAATTACAGTACCATGCTAATAACTTTGATGCAACAAGTACCCTAAAGCTTGTGACTAATATGGAAACATTTATTTAATACCTGTAAATGATAAGTACTTCCTCTTTCACGGTTTACACATTTAATTCTGCCAACAACTTTAAAACACTAGAATGTATCTTAAATATGAAAATAAAGGCTATTGTCTCTTTTTTCCCTGTATAATAGTAGTTTTATTGTTTTTTTTTGTGTTGACTGGGCTGCATCTTCATTTCCACCACTGCTGATTTATTCACAAAAATGATCTGTGAAAAGACAAAATGTAAATATCTGGAATATCATGATAGTCTGAGCAATATCTGTACTTGATTTGATATGTATGGTTCCCTGGTATATTCTGTTTTCAGCAACTATTCAGTCCAAATATTTAATCCTCTTAACACGAAATTACTTAAAATTACTACGAATTACTTTCTGAATCACAATGACTCAAAAGTTATCACTACACTGAATGCTATTCAGGAAAAACTTATTGTATAAACCACATAAAAGGGTACCTGTTACTGAAGTTAACAATGCTTAAATTATGTTGATTGCCAAAGAGTGCTGAACCCTCACCGTGAGTAATTGAATTATAAGGGATAATAAAATCTAATTTTAAAAGTATCTGACTTTGATTACATCTGACTGAAGATGAGATTATTAAAGTTAAGGATTATAAACTAATCTAGTCTAAAAAAACCACATTAAGTATAAACAATTTACGGCACTGCAATATTCCCTTATAGTAAATGAATGGAAAGGTTTCTCCCACTAATGTCCAAACATGCCAAGCAGACACTATTTTCATAAATTGTAATATATATACATATATAATGTGTGTGTGTGTGTATATAAATGTATGCACTGAAAAGACAATTGAGAGCAAAAGAAATCCTTAGTTGCCATATAACACACACGTAACACAGTAATTAAACATTTGTGCAAAACTATTTTATTTACAAAACAAAATGGCACGAAGTGACAGCAGGGCAGCCATATGCATGCACAGCTCAGGCGGATGTTGTGCTAGCTTCACTTTACCACATCACAGGTAAACTTCATCCAGTCAGCAAGGGCCCTGGAAAAGCACTGTAAAGGGCCAAGACATTTTTAGATAGAACTACTTTGACTTATGAGTATAGAAGTTTTTTCCCCCACATCTTACACAATTCATAACACTTTATCCTGGTTCCAGAAGCTGCTTCCAGGTACATTTCTTTATTACCATAAATTGAATTTACTCACACAGCACACAGGACACAAAGACTGGTCCCAACATACACAGATTCAGAATTTTAGGTCCCACATTCTCCTTTACCTTGTCTTCTAATGTAACGTTGCATTCATGACAACTTGTAAGCAGAAATGTTGACCTGAGAAGAGGACTGCATCTTCATCATCTGAGGCTGAAATGGAGGGTACACCACAAATACACTGCAAACCCTCTACATTACAGCCAAAACTGCAACAACAGCTCCTCTTTCATTCCTCAAAGTTTCAAGATGTCTCGAATGCATCATATACATCTCACCCAGTGCTGATATGCTACACCAGAGCTTTTCAGCGTCAATGTATGTGTTCAGTGCACCTTGATGAAATAAATGCAGCTCAGTGAGGTTTGCCTTTGGGAGCCCTGCGTCACACATGCAGCTCTGTATCGCACAGTAGTGCAGCTTCCTCCCACAGTTCACAATCAAAGTGTTAACAAAACTTAGCTTGGCCTTTGGATTACTATATTCAGTAAATCACAAGCATTTGGACAGCATAATTTAGAATAAGGACATACAGTCCTACATACAGTGACACAAATGATGTAAAATGTTCTAAAAGGCTGACATCTGCCCCTGTGCCAAACAAAAGGAAATATATATATATATGTATATATATACACACCCACACACCCACACATACATGCTTTCAAACTGATGGATCCTTATGACCACACTAAAGCCCTCTAACCATACAAGGTGCAGCTTCTGCTGCTCACCCATCTCTTTAGACAGTAAACGTCATGGTATCGGTTATCCATCAGTCATTCAGAAGCATCACTATTTGTTCATCACGCACACACACACATACATACACACACACACACACACACACACTTGGAATTCCCATCTTTCAGTGTATCTTACATTGAAGTAATGAGGAAATACAAAGGAACATGAAAAAAAAAGAAGACAATGACAGAAGGGCAGTCAGTTTGAAAAGTGGGGATGGAAAACAAGGGTAGGAGGCAGTAGAGGCAGGGTCAGATGGGGTGGAAACAAAAATAAACAGGACTTGCAGAGATCAGCTAGCCAGTCCGCCTGGTGCTAGGTGTGGGTTCCTGTCGGATAAGGTCCAGGCTTAGGGGAGGGGGCAGAGGCAGGGGACAGGTATTGTATGGGGTGGGAAAGGTACAGTTGGAGAGTTGAGTGGAGAGGGTTAGGGCTGGGAGGTGCTGCAGGGGCTGTGTATGCATCAGCCTGCCAGTTTACTGGCCACCAAAGAAGGTTTCCTCTGGGGCAGGTCTTGGGGGGTGGGGATGTGGTCCCCTGTGATCTCGGTCTTCTCTGGCGCAGCTGTCGGCAACTGCTTGTTCTTTATCTTGGCTTTGGCCATGTTGTAGTCACCAGAGTCAAAGTACTTTTGCTGTAAAGAGACATAAGATTTTAAGGTGTGATGCATTCAAAAATTGAACATGTTATTTAGATTTCAAGGAAAACTTAATTGTATCTTTTGTATGCAACAATAGATTTAAAACTAACAATACTTATCTTACACCCATTTTTAAATACTTGCTTACTGATGGCAGGGACATCAATGCCATG
>JAOWBC010000001.1:21290465-21328157 GCA_028566105.1 Hypoplectrus providencianus
CATGTGGGCGATGTGAAACACAGTTTTTTCATTGGATCTTCATCAATTTTATGACTCACAGTTGGTAACTTTCCATGATATGGAAGAAAAGTGCCAACATAGACAGTGAAGAAGAAGAAGACTGCTTGTAAGTAAACATGATTATCTAACTTTGCAAATGTTTAACAAGGGAGGAAATGCAATCAACATGATCAATTTGTCTCATGGATGCACATAATGTGATCTGGTTGTAAACACAGTGTTTGTTTGGTTACAGAAAAACTGCACAGGCCACCTTTAAGCTTTAGAACTTTATTTAATAACAAATCATATGCATAACTGGGTCCTTCTAATCCCTGTTTATTATTAACAAATAAGTATAACGGCAAGTACAGCTCACAAGGTATCACTAAGACCTTAAGTGATGACTAAAACTGTCCGTGGTCCATTGCCAGCAGTGTGAGCATTACAATGACATGAAACATAGACACTGCTAATCCATACTACTATTTAACTGCATTTGCTGGTATTTTTATTTAAGAAATAAACTGTTGTTTATCACAATGGCTCATTAATGTCCACCTATATTTACTTGTCTAAGCATCAACATATTATGTAACATGTTAAAAAAATTATGAGACAAGTCTGGCCAATACCAACATTCTAAATCAAATCCTGAATTCAGGAAGGTTGAGAAGGCTTTGTTGCCAGTGTGTTGATTCAAGTGTAAAGCCACTTTTGTGAAAGCAGTTTGTTGTGATGTTAATTGTTATATGTTAAAAGGTGGTTTCTAAAATTGTTGTCATTGTTGTTAATTGCATGCTGTCAAAACTCTTTCTTGAATTAATATAAATTTGTTTAACTGCTTTAGTTTAAGTACCATATAAACTGGCAAATGAGTTTCAGTGCAATGGAAGCAGGTTGAGAGAATGTACCCAAATAAACTCTGTTTTAAAGACAAACATAAGTGATAACTCACCCCTTTCTGCAGGCGTTTGCGAAGCAGGTCAGAACCCCCAGGTTTATTCCCTAAATTTGGGTATCTGGCCTTCAGTTTAGCCTCCTCTGACTTCTCAGGACTGATCACCTTTTCCGGAACCTCCTGGAGAAAACAGAAAAATTTGGCATCAAATTGAGAGGCAAACGTTTAGCTCTAGACCCACTTACAGCACAGCAAGAGAGTACACTCAGCAGGTGCCTTCAGGCTCCCACTAAAGTATTTGTCAGCTGATGGGACTGCGGCATGGAGATAATCTAACTCCATGTAAAACCTAAACTACGAAACATTTAGAGACACAAATAGGACATATGCAACAGTGGCCTTTTTCTCACAAAGAAGGTTAAAACAATGCTGTCTAGGACATACTTCACTTTTCACGGCTGAGATATATTGTTGAACTAACGTTATAGGTTCAAATTGCGTTGTATTTGGATTAAGAATCGAAAAAGACATGGGGATAAAAATAAATATCGCCTGGTATTTCCCATAAAGGAGGTGTTTTCCCAACACCATGCAAAGTTAAGAGCTCGGTTGCGTGGGTTGGACCACCGGTTGGGATTAAACATAAAATCACCGTCAGTTGTTGTTCGTTAACAGCCGCAACGATCCAGTAGGTAGAAAGCTAGCAGTACGCAAACCTGCGGTTGTGTGAGCGGAATAAATTATAATGTAGAGATTATTAAGCTTCAATTTTAAATACAGCACCCTGATGTGTTGGGCTAAAATAGCAGCTGTGCTAGCTGATGCCAATTTTCTAGTATGTGAATGTCATGACAGTTAGCTTGGCGTATGGCGAGCTGCTAACATTTAGCGTAGCTAGCGGCACCTCTGACATTCGCACTGACCACCCGAAACCCCTAATTCTATAAGCAACAGGCACAGCAGGCCACCTAACTGGTAATGTGATTTCGCCATGACGTTTGACAAATAACATTAACTATTCCACACAGGGCTTAGTAGCTGGCTTTGGTTGAAATGTCAACAATAACGAGCGCGGGGTGAAGAAGCTAAGCTATAAAACGTAGGTTAGCGTTAGCTATAACAAAGTCAGCCGTGGTTCTGCGGCTGCTAACCCGCTGCACAGTCACCTTCTCATCCATTAAAGTCTCCTCAGCCGTCTGTGTTTCTTCGTTTTCACCCGACATTTCTGTATTATCGTGTTCTCCGAGCAGAAATTGCTACTAGTTGCACAAGTGATCCACAAATCCCCTGCTCTGACTTTCCGTACCCATACGAGTCCTGTCGAGCGCGCACTCCAGCACAAGAAAAACTACGTCACATGCGGAGACACCATGCGCGCCCACGTTCTGGCACGCCTCCCGTGCACCCGCGCACAGTGCTGGGATCGGATTTACGTTGCATAACATCCCGATCAGCTGTTAGATCCATGTGCTGTTGCACAAATCCACAGTTTAGGCAAATAATCCTTAGATCTGGAGGAAAATGAACGCCCTACCGAGGAACACAGTGTATTCGTTTTATGTTTTCGCATACCAATATCATTTTCCTCATCATGCAGTGTTTAGAAACTGGAAAGGCGTATGGTTTACTGAGATTGTGCTTAACTACAGTTCAACCTGGCAACATTACAGATGTGTGACTTTCATGCCACAACAGATCATCAGTATGACTTTGTCCAGGTGGAAAAACATAAAATAAAAAATAAACAATACATACAAATGTGGTGAATGCTCAGCGGCCGCCGTATTATTTTGTTACCACCTACAGACAGCAGTAGGCCTACTCACCTACTGTTGTCAGCTGTTTTAGATTGCTGCGTGTAGTTTTGTGTGTAGTGCTGACTTCAAGCTCACCACGCATTAAGAGCCAGAGGACATGACAGTGTCCTCTGGTGCAGCATGTGCTATTGTGTAGTATTGTAAAATAAATAAGAAAAAAATACTAATCTATATTCATCTTTTCAAACATGGCTCCCAAGGAGGGGCCCAGGATCTGCCAATCTAGATATGCAGTGAGATGCGTTGCCTTTATGTCCATTTGATGTGTTAATTATGATAATAAAACCCTTTTATCTAACTTGTGTTCTCTTGTGGTCTTGTGTTTTAATTAATTGATAATGTTCATTATCCAGTCAGTGATAGTATCATGCTATTTTTAGTCCCATGTCTGAGTCTTGTTTGAGTTAAAATCTTTATGTAGTTCTAAAACTACTCGCATATTTAATATTTTGCTGGTAATACACCTAATACTGATGGGAAGCCTAATTTTGCATTCAGAAATGTTATCTTGGTTGATACACTTAAAAGATGTAAAGTTTTAAGTTGTCAATTGTCTTTATAATGTATCTACAAGTTTTATGTGAGTCGTATGAAAATAAAAAAATCCATATTGATCCAAATCCATATCAGCAGTTAAGGGACTAATTGAAAGAAGCAGAAGAAATGATATTTCTTTGTTCCTTTCCTTCCAGTGCATGAGTGCATTGACATGTAATGGCAGGACACATATTGAGGAAAGTTATAACACAAAGACGCAGAGCAGCAAGATTGCTTTAGAAGATATATAGATATATTTTTTTTCAGATTTGAATATTAATGTCAAAAATACATACTATGATATACAGTTTGCACTACATCATCTTAGCATGACAGACGTCACAAGTAGTAACTGAAATATTAATTTAAATATTAAATAAACTGATGGTAAGTAAACTGAAAGTGAATGTGTAAACACTAAACTAATGTTACTCTTTCTATTGCAACACTTCCAATAAAGTGGTTCTGTAACAGTACAAAAGTATTAGAATATTACTATTTTCTGTTTCATTTCCAGTTATAATGAGAAAAAAAAATCCACAGTGCACTTCTGATGTTCTGCTGTGATGCTTTTAGTTGAATCTAGCTTGATTGCTTGTTCAACATCTTTAGTGGTCCATGGTAAGGGTGTTTCTTTTGGATGAGGGTATGGCGTTCCACCGCAGTCTACCAACCGCATCCTTTTCCATACGCACTCCCTCTGCTCCGAGCTCAGGATATCATAGGGTCAAAGCTGAGTTCACTTTCAGTTCAATCAATTCAAACTTCAAAACAAAATATTTTAGCATAAGAAAAAGGGCCGTGTATTGAAATTATAATGAAAACAATTTAAACTGAACACTTGTATATTATGTTTTTAACAGGTCAAATTAACATTTTGATTGGCATAAACAGAGTGAAGTAGTTGCAAAAAAAAAGAAAAAAAAAACTTAACTACTTCTGTAGATGATCACAGGTCTCTACTCTCCTGCCAGACGCTGGAGGGGATACACACAACAGCAGGAAAAACAATGACCTATCACATCTTGAACGGCCTTCTGTAACCAGAACAACAGGATCTGAAACATATTCTATAACTGGAATCTTTGACCCAACCTCTTTGATCCAAGGTTGTGCATTTAACAAAGAACATCATTTCTGACGAGTCTCCCAGGCTCTCAGCCTCCCCCCTTTGTCAGTTCTGGGTGACAGAGGGGATGAAACTAAAGATTCTGGGCACATGCCAGGTGAGTCTTGACTGCAGTCCTTAAGTTGCTTCTCTTTTATCTAGCCGTGGGCTGCGTAAGAGTCTTTCGCTGGCATCGAGGTGTGACTGAAGCTTCGGTGGTGGCCTGCCCGGGTGTAGGAGGGAGGGAGTCAGGCCTCAGCAGCGGGGAGAGAATGGTGGGTCAATAGGGGACTCTGTGGAGGACTGGAGCTCATAGGCAGCTCCACTGTCCACCTCCATGGACTTCCTGGAAAACAGCAGACGGATGTCCCTATGGAGGTAGATCTTCCCAGACTTAGAACTCTGGAACCTGGCAGGGGTTAGAGAAAGAAATGCAAGACACAGAAGGTGAATAAGGGAGATGCAGGATCAGCAGCACTGAACGTATTCCAGTTTTTGTGTACTTAAGACAAAATGACAGCCAGCTTGCCTCAGATGAACGAGGTAGCGCAAGGTGCGTCCCTGGCCGAGGGGTTTCCTGCTGGTCTGATTGTTGGTGTCACGGCGGACGGGAACAGAGAAGGTCCTCTGGCGCAGGAAGGTCTGGTGTCCAGCTGGCATGGCTCGTAGGTCGTACATCACAACAAACATCTTCACCACTGTCTTGTTGGGATTGAATAAGGTCTGAAGGTGCAACAAGAGGGCATTGTAGGATTTAGACAGGTTTGTAACTCTTTGCGACCTTATACCCTATTTTATCTATTACAAAATCACAACCTCAAATGCTGAGAAAGATATATAAAATTATAGTGTTAATACATCATACTATAAATGTCATGAATCTATATTATTTAAATATGGTCCAAACACCATAAATAAACACATATAAGCCCTTATGGAACTTTCCTCAGTAACCACTAGGAGTCTCCCTTTCCATTTGTTACCAACTAATTTGCTCTTTGTTCTCTGCCATATGTTCACTGTGCAGCAGATATTTTATACAAATTACAAATGTTTTAGAACACAAGGAACATTAGAGGAAAGAAAAGGGTTTCCTCACCACTTGAATGGTTCCTGATGGAGGTACACGGTAGCCCCTTTTCCCCAGGGACTCCAGGTTTATGACACCCTATGAAAAATACATGACAGTCACTGTGTCACCAGCAGGCACATGAAGGCTGTACACACTGTATCAGCTGCAGATATAGCTTTCATCTCAAGGCTTAGCCTTACAGCAGACAAAGAAAAAAAGATTTATTTAGGAACTGTAAAAAAAAAATCTTACCATATAAGGTGATGGAGCATTGTCATCAGATACACTGTAGAAAGATACCTCCACAGGTAAGGTCAGGTGACTGGGGCAGAAGGACCCGCTGGCTCCAACTTCTGCTGTGAAACCCTCCACTAACCCTAAAGGCTCCAGGCGGTAGTTCAGCACACACTCCTAGGGAGACACAGTTCAATACTTTAATTAAGTTTTATACAAAATGTATACATAATAGGAATATCTGAACTAATGTATAGGACACAGTTTTTTCCCCAAACAAAGGAACTTGTTATAATTGAAGGGTTGATGTGTCAACCATTGTTTCTTGAAATTATGAACAGTACAGCATAAGAATATGGAAATGTACTTTATTGTTAATTATATACCAATGTTATATAAATTTTACACTCATAGTATAAAAATGACATTGCTAGTGGACATATTAAAAACATTGGATTTACCTTACTTTAATTATAAACCATGCTCATTTCAGGTCTTCTTTCCAAGTACAAATACAAAGACTGAATGAATACAGATAAAGATAAACATCTCTATGGACAATGACACACAATACACCCAAAAAGACTAATGTTAACGTGGAATTTATTACTATGTATGTATGTGTGTCATTTGATTATTATACTTAAATTGTTTTGGGAAAAAATGACATGCATGGATGCATTACTACGTAATGAATGAAAAGACATGATGTTTATGTGTGATACCTCAAAGTTTCCCAGCAGACTGAGACTGGCAGGTGGAGCGCTGGCACTGAACAGCTGCTGTGACTCATCGCTGTACCCCTCTCTTTTTGGACACACCCTGAAGCATTAAAACACACACACTTGATTAACTAGTGAGGCAAGATTTGTAAAAGAGCCTCTCCAGTATCTATGTGACAAGCATTTCTGGTATGTGTGATTAACCTGGTGTCCATGGTGAGATAAAATTATAGTAAACTAAGGCAATATCAACCATCTCAAAATATTTGGTACTTGGAAGTAACAGGCAGCTTAAATTCTATTTTTGTTCATGTGTGTTTGTTAATAAAAATGTATTTCTCACAATAAAATAAAGGCAGATTGACTAAAACTTATCTGGCCGTTAAAATGAACTTTACACCCTGAAGGCCAAACTCTAAAAACATCTGCTTTATCAAAAGAAGCACTGATCTACCACCCACATCTGCTGTGTGTAGGCAGTGCCACGAAGCTCTGTGTATATAAAGCCTGTTCACTTCAGTCTGCCATTTTGAGCAGAATGTGTGTGATTCTAGATGCAGCCACAGTACAGCAGAGCTTCAGCAGGTGGCAGCGTTAGAGGAATAGTCAGCAGAACAGGGCTGACCTAACCTCAGCACTCAGAACAACACTCTTATTGTCCCATCTCTCAGCACACGGACAATACTTCTGAAACCTGTTGCTGATTCATAGCTACGTCAGCGTGTTCAGGTTTAAAAATGATGGCTGGAGCAAACCTCCACCCTAATGGAGATCACTTATACATGATTGTATGATTTATACTTAATTAAAATTATGGTAAATACACTAAAACTATTAAAACCAGAATTTGCATTGCTGGCACTTACACATAGTAACAGCTGAAATGTTACAGAGTGAGAAAAACAAGTTTTAAAATTATGAGTAACTTGATCCAGATGGTACTAGAATAAACAGATGATGTGGGAGGAAACTGTAAAACGAAATAACTTGTTGTCCTTTTACTGTTACTAAGACTGCATTAAACCGGTAAAAGCATCCAGACTTTTCTGTCAGAGACAACCTGAGTTGGAGTCTGGTTACAAAGATAACAGATGAGAAGATGTGTACCTTTTCCCAGAGGCCCAAGGCAAACCCTTACAGCCAGTCAGAGAGGTGTCCAGGTCAAAGTAGCCTGTTTGATTTTTCCTCTGAGGAACCTGCAGCACACACACAGGACACAATAAACAAAAAGGACACCAATATATTTCTTTTTCTTTTAATCTGTGATGATTAAAATTAAATGTTGAGATTGGGTGCTATGAGGGCCTCATAAGGATAAACTAACTCAAAAATACTAATGTATGACTAGATTATGTGCAAAGTTTGTCATGATGTGTGTGTGAAAATATGTGAGCTTGTGTGTTAGTGAGACAGAGAGTTCCTGTGAATGTCTGTCCATGTGCATTTTAGTGACTACCAGTGTGAGTGAGGCCGTTCAGAGGGCAGGAAGCTGTGATGATGAAACAACTGCCTGTGGTTGATGAGGCACAGATGAGTCACGTGCCTAACCTGCCTGTGTGTGTTTGTGTGTACATTAACCTTGGCTAACAGCTCAGTTACCCAGCAGCGGCAATAAAAACAGCTGCCAGATATTTCAAAGTCTCTTTACGACAAACATTCACAGGCTTACTTCTTACGCCGTGTAAGTACTGTGAGTAATGCTTCAGATGGCTGGAAATAAAGGGTAGTGAGTGTTGTTGGACGCTGACAATAACTGAGTCAGTAAGTGTTTGTGACTGTAAGCCTGCTAAGTGTTATGTTAACAAATGCACAAAGCCGGAACTGCTGGTGAATGTGAAGAGGAGTTCTTACAGGGCTGGAGAGCAGAGGCAGGCCAGTACAAGGGTGGAAGGCCTTGGTCGCTGTGGCGTCTAATGAGTGGCGATTCTGTTTCTTCCAGCTGTTGCAGGGGCGCAGTGGGGAGGGGCTGTGAGCTCGCTGCAGCACAGAGAGACAGGGATTAGGACAGTTGGAAAGTATGCAAATGCAGTTGAATTTGCATTTATCAAATCATTTTCTAGTAAATCATCTTGATGACCCATCCAGTCCCACCTGCCCCAGGCAAAACATGAGCAGTGCGTTTAAATGAGGAGGCTGTTGAATTTGAAAAATGTTATGCCTGTTGTATGATATTCCCCTTAGCTCTAAGACTCAAACAGTTCTTTACAACATAGCTTAGGCGTTTTGTCCAAATTCCTATGGAATGAGTGATGTGTTCTGATCAAGGTTTAAACTTTAAAGAGGGCTACCAAGCCCAATTCCGCAATCTCTACCATACTGACATATGATGCCGGCTGTTTAACATGGACACAAAACCCAATACAGAAGCTTAATACACCATTAAGAACCACCATCGTCTTCATCTTGAATGCCTTCATCAGAACTTAATGCATTACATAGGCCATAGGTAAATTTAATGTTGTTTGTTTTGAATAAATTTAATTCTCTTCTACTTTAAGAAAATGATGTGAAAGCTGGAGTGTGCACCCTCAGTTACACATGTGAAATCAGTTTGTCCATCATTAAATAAATCAGAATTTTTACCTTTCAGCACTAAATTAATGCCACCACAAAACCCACACCTGGGTAGGTGTAGATGGGAGTGGGGATTTTTCATCAAGATCACTGAGCCATTCCAATATATAATGGCACTACTGTGAACAGCCCCACAGTGGGGACAGAGCTAACAAGGTAACCTGAGGGAGAACTGTTACACAGCAATCTTCGCGCATATTGCCTTCTTGATCCACGGTTTACCTCAGAAGAATAAGAGCTAGGCCTGTCACAATAATTACAACATTGACTGACTGCAGTTAACAAAAGTTTCCAGGTCATGTCCATGTAATATACAATATTGCATGAAGTGTTTACATGCTTGTTTTATTTAAATAATAATATCACCAACACTTTAGACAATATGATGCCATAAAAAACAGTGGAGGGGTGGAGCCATTATAACATTTTGGTGCAGGGCTTGAGCTATTTTGATCCACAATGTCTAATCTGAATGAACAGAATGAGACAAGTTTTCCTGTTATTTCTGGTTACACTGTCGCTGTCCACTTGTTTGCCGTCTGTGTCGGCATTTCACAGACTGACAATTAAAAGTTTATTGGTCTGTGAAAGGGTGTACTTACCTCATTATGCTATTATATTATCATATCAGAGGCATTAAATGTTCAAACAGTTATATTGTTTATTGTAATTATTTTTGGGACAATGTATTCCAACAAAATGTGGTTATCTTAAAATACCTAATGAGGGCTAGTAGAGTGGTGACATGTGGGGGACATACCCACACAGGGACTAATGCACAATAACATGCACATAAGGCAGTTACTCAAAATCATACGGACAAATAATGCCTGTAAAAACAAGGAGTAGCTCACCAGGACAGAAGATGGGGGAGTCATGTCTGGACTGGAGGTGTTGGAACATCCAGACATGCAGGGTGCCTGGTTCTCATCCTGCAGGGCAGAGGCCTGGGCTGGTGCACAGAACTGCATCTGGGACTGAGGCTGAGGCTGAGGCTTGCTGTGGTTGTGGCTTATGTTACAGTTCACGGCTGGGCTGGCATCATTGCAAGTCCAACTGAAGATCTGGGCATTCCTTGGGCTGTTCTCAAGGATGGGGGAGGCAGAGGGGGATTCGTGGCTGCTGGATGTCCTGACTGTGACCTTTTCCTGTGGGGTAGTTCGTAAACACCGACCAGCCTGCGCATAGGACTGGCCTTTCAATGAGGCTTCTTCAAGTGTAAAGTGAGCACCATTTTGGGCCCGGGGAGAATGGCATTCGGCCCCCGGATCGACCCGGGGCATGTCTGTGCAAACGGGCGAGTGTGTGGCAGCGGTGCAACTGCTGCCTCTGTGAGGTTCATGGCTGGGTATGTGGCCATTGGAATAGCCGTTGGTGGCAGTGTGTGAGGCTTGTTGGATGTGTGAGGTGTGCGAGTATGTGCGGACTGTGTGTGTGACTGTTGTTGTGTGCGTGTGGTGCAGATGGCTGCCGCTCCTGCTGTGCCTTGGGGACAGAGAGGGGACAGACAGTCTCTCCTGGATCAGTCTCGTTATGTCTTGAACTGCCTGGGCTATCAGGGAGCTGTCCCTCTCCCTGTCTTTCTCTTTCTCCTTCTCTCCGTTCCTCTCCTCCTGTACATCTCTCATCTCAGTCATTTTCAGCTTCCTGCATGCAGCAGGTTTGGGGGACAAGCTCTCACGCTTGCTGAAAGCAGTGTCAGTCATGGGTGTGTTAAAGGGGCTGGACCACACACGTCCCACAGACTCATAGGGTGGCACCTCGGGCTCTTTGGTCTTACTGGCAGTTATGTCATCATGGTTACTGCCCCACATGGCTTTGGGAGGGTTGTCAGAAGCAAAAAGGCCAGGAGGGAGTGGCGGTGCTGTGGGGTCGCAGAAGTTGAGCCTCTGTGCGATGCGGGCAATAACTTCCTGTCTCTCCTGCAGCAGGGAGCCTATCAGGGGGTTTGTCTCGGTTGCAGGCCTTGGGGATGGGCATCGGGGTGGCTCAGCCATTGACAAATTCTTAAAAGCTCTCAGTGGGTCAGGCAAAGGCCCTTTTGACTTGTCGCTGATATTGGTGCCAGATCCGTAGTCCTCAACTTGTGTGGGGTCAGATGAACCATTGAGAGCAGAGTACAGCCACTTCCCTGCTTTACTTGTTGGAAGGGGAGAGGGAGAGTGGGAGCGGGAAGGTGTGGGGGAGTGAGAGGGCCTGTGGAACAGCGGGGAGCCCTGGCGTTGCGGGATGCTGACCTGCGGGAGCTCTCCATTCTGATACATATGGTCCTCGCAGGGCTCCTGGCTCTTCTTGCTGTACGAAGGAACAGCCGTATTTATGGGGATGTTGTTGATGGGGAGATTAGGAATGGGTAATCCATTGAGGAGAAGGCCAGACATGGAGGTGGAGCTCTTGCTGTAGATGTTAGAGTTGAGAAGGAGGTTGTCTTTGCTGGGGTCCTGGCTCTTTTTGTGGGTGGGCAGGCCACCATGGCTGTTGAGGTTTGGGTTGAGGCTGGGGGTCTTGCTGTAGAGTGGTGGCAAGCCGGTGTGGATGCTGCATGCCAGGGTGGGGTATGTGGGTTGGCGTGGGAGAGACTGGACGCGGACCTGCAGTGCAACACTCTGGGACACATTGGGGACGGGGAAAATGTGCTCTGAAGGTGACTGGGAGAACTGCCACACTAAGTCCTCATCAGCAGCACTGATCCTGTTTGACACAGACGGAGAGAGAGAGATTCAATTAACTTGCTGCTGTTAACTCCTCCATCTTAAAATACACTGGAATTAACAGAGCCTCCAGGGATTTGGTTTTACTTCCTTTGATTCTATCTCAAACATACAGCACAACACACAGTTTACACCTATTTATACATAAAAAAAACAACAACAAAAAAAAACAGAACTTTGCATCAAGTTTCCTGCAGCTTTAATAATCTGGTCCAACAGACTCAGTGAAAAGCCTTCAGCCCACCAGTGTCAATGTCTTCGGTGAGTGTTATGTCTGACCTGTACAGGATGTTTCTTGGGACGATACCATGGGAGGCACTGAGCCAGGCGCTGAGCTGGGAGAAAAAGACGTAGGAGCGAACAGCCAACAGCAGGGTCTTCTCCTCAATGAAACGATCACCGCTTCTATTAAGAACATAGTTAAAAAAAGGTGGAAATGTGCCAGTATGTCAGGTTAATGAGAAAACAGTTCAGGGATGTGTGTGTATCTCTTTCCAAACACTGTGTTCCCTGTTTTACACACTTTAGTAGGAAAGTGGGCCAATTTGTAAAGCTAATTAACCCTCGGATTGCCAAGCCACTATCCCTATTGTATCTTTTAGTTTTATTATTATTTCCTTTCATATTCTACTTTCTCTATTCTACTAGCAATTGTACAATTGTTTAGCCCTTACCTTTGCATCTGTCAGAAACATGACAAATCATTATCAAAACCAGAGTGTACATTATGGAAGCATTAAAATGCAAGAAAATGCCTATAAGGATATTAAACACAAAAGGGAGGGAGTTTCACAGCTCATGTAAAGGTTTATGCACTTTTTGGGGGTCTTCATGGGTTTTCAAAAGGCACTGCATGCAGTATAACACAGTTACAATGCCATAAACTGTTAGAAGGTAGAACATAATTTTCTAATTTATTTCACAAATATTGAATAAAATTAAATCTGGGGTCTCCACATGCTGTGTATACTACATTGTTTTTACATTTTTACAGCCTACACTTATGGAACCCCACACTCATAACTGCTAGCCTGAAAAACTTTAGTCTGCCTGGGGTTCCAAGAGCCCTGCAGGCCTCACTCAGAGCCCCATAAAGTGTCCAGCTCCTCTCTGCTCTGTGTAAACAGCTGCAGCTCAGTGGAACTTTCACTGAATTTTTGACATGTGACTGTCACAGCTGGGAAATTCATGGCTATCCCTTTGCACTGAAGAATATATATATTTTTTTACAGGATCTGGTGTGCAAAGGGTTTATTTTTGGTGAAATATATAATGAGACATGATTATAATGAGGTTTAACTATTTTAAGCTTAAATTTGATTACTTTTCCTCTGAAAAGCATTTGTCACACAAATCATTAATGAACCACTGGGAATGTGAAAATCTGACTATGATTTGAATATGTTTTTTAAGTGTGTCATTTTTTAAATGTTGTAATTTTAGGGATTTCTTTCATGAAAACATTTCCACACCTGCTGGTAGGTTGTGGGGCTCAGAGCTATCAAAGCACAACAAGGTTGAGATTCACAACTGTTGTGCTGCTTTATTAATTGTTTTAAGGGACTTCATGTGTTTTCTTTGTGACATGTGACCCAAGTCTATAAAATTAGGTATCTTTTACCTATTCATTTTAGTTTATTGTCCCATTATGTAGAAACTCTTAACCAAGATCAGCAAGAGATGATGGGAAAATTAAGTGGTAAATAAAATAAACAGTATTTCTTTTGTTAAGGGCAGATTTTAAGGTTATTATTGTTAGCATAGTCAAAGAGTGGTCGGAGTGCCAATATAGCTGTACATTTATTTTTTCTCAGCATTGTCTGAGTTAAAATAGTAAGACTGTACGTAGTACTTACTGTCTTGGAACTGGCTGCAGGGTCCATCTTTCCAGCAGCAGAGCATCTTGTTTGATGACCGGGTCACTGATGGGGTCACTCGGGGGGCACTCGTCACCATAGCAACAGTCTGGCAGGAGCATGACCTCGATCATGATGGGGATGCTGTTCCTCCAAAGCAGGATCACCTCCGAACGGGTTCGCCTTGCCTGCCGACACTGGACACACACACAGCAGGACACAAAAGGTGGAGGGTTAGTGTTCAATAGTGAATGTCAACACTATGACCTTAAAATATTGGGGCAAAACAGATGGGACCCATAAAGAGCCTCTCGTACAGCTGGATGTCTCAGTAGTTGCATTTAGGTCACATCTCAGTTCACAATATTAAAAATCCTTCTACCTTGTAGTTTCACTGTATGTATCTGCTATTCTGTAGAGCTGCTGCAATGGCAAAGTAGTTCAAATCAATGAAGTCCTGTGGTTTCCCATAATCTACCAGGATTTCAGGCAGAGGAATACACACTTGCCAGGGCAGTTAATCAAAATTAATGCAGCCTACAAAAGACCTGTTATAAATTCTACCATTTATAAAGTGCATAATACCAAGCTGTTGATAAAACTGTTTTAAAGATAAATGGCATATAGAAATATATGAATGAACAACATAACACAGATGTGTGTGTGTACAAAGCTTGTTGCTGTCATTTCAGAAGTTGTACTTGGTGCTGTTAAACTGTATGTTTCTTTTACATTATTATTGAAATGGTTACAAATGGTTTACAGAAATTATACATTTATCACATATCTTTACAAAATTAAACAATATGTCAAATGTATATACCATTGTATAAGTGGGCCTCAATTAACACTAATTTGAATAATGTAAATGAGGAAACAACAACCTCTTGTTAAGCGAGAACAAACTGCCTTCTGTTCACACTTTATGAAACGAGAGCCAGTTGAGTACACAGATGTATGTGCGCCCATGTGCTACCTGGGGCAGTTTGTCGCTGCATTCGTGCTTGTGAAGAGGCGGCATGGCCGACTGGGCCGGTGGACAGTGCAGCCCCTCGGTTCTGCCCTTCACAGAATATTCTGGCGTCCTTCCCTCTGTGATGAGCAAGGTCAGGAACACCAGGAACTCCTCCGCATCGTACTCGAAAAACTCCTCCGTTGCATCTAGGCAAGGCAGAGAAAACAGAGGGTCAGCAGATCTTTTCAAATAACTTTGCACAGAAACAGAAAAACAAGGAGGAAAGTAGCAGGTAAATGACTAACATTGTGACAAATGCTGGTCACTTCAAATGGCTGGTAAAATGTGATGAGAAAGCCACCTGTGGTGACATGGTAAATGTTTGAATGCCCGGAGGGTTTTTACCCAGGGGAAATATGGATATTTAACTCTGGCTGGAAAGACTGGTTTAGAGAAGGGGCGTGGGGAAAGCAGGTAAATGACATAACTTTTCCAGTTTAGCAACTTCAGAGGAATACATTTAGATGTCCCATGTCAGCTGAGGGGTGAAGCGATACACTGTCAGCTGAAGAGTATACACAATACTGACGGTATCATCATTCACACTCACTGTTGACGGAACATTTGCAAAGAAACCTCAACTGGAACAAGAGGACAGTAAAGAACAGAAATAGACTCATGCTGCACCACCCGGGACACCAATTTTGCCAGGGTGGGGTTGGGTGGGGCAGCTGGGTTGACCGGGACCTGGCAGGACGGAGAGCTGAAAAAACCTTTCACCATTCAGGAACAGACTAATGACCTGTGACTCACCAGCAAGCCTCTTTTTAAATCACCTATTTATGTGGAAGCAGATAGACGACAAACAAAGAATACCCAGCAGGATGTCACATTCAAATTATAGCTCATGCTGAGCCACTCCGCTGTGCACTATTATTCAAAGTAACCTACTAGTTTTTATGAGGGGCATATGGGGACTGTCGTGTATAATAGGTCACCAGTCAAATGCTACTGAATGGTAGCTGCGGCTCGTTGGTTTGTCTCCTGCTACAATAAAATTGACAAATACTGTTCTGTTCTTACTGTAATTGAAGCTTAGATGTAAAGGAGGAGTATTTTTAGCAGGAGGCTGAAGAGCCCGTCTTAGTGCTCTGTGCTCCTCCAGAGAAAACTCCCAGAATCCCGCAGGAGGTCAGCTGATACACAGCAGCTTTCTCTGAGAATCACAGATTTTTCCTTTCTTTACAGCACACAAAACCACTGACGAACAGAAGCTGCTTGACAATCTCAGATCCTTCTCCTGGTTTTATTCAAATTGGAGTCAGGCAAATATTAGGTCACTATTACATGGAAGATTTTTAATCAATAGGTCCTCATTATGCTAGAGGTACAAAATAAACACACACCCTGTCCCCCGTCGCCAGGAACAGAGTCCCTCTCAGCTGGCTCTGCAGCAGCGTGAGCTACGAGCGGCTGTGTGTGTGTGTGTGTGTGTGTGTGTGTGTGTACGTATCGCAGTCAGCCAGCCAGTCACGCACATTCCTCTCAGGGAACTCCTCCTACATGCCTTTGAGCTGCTGCTGCACGTGGAGAGAGGCGCAGTCCAACACAAAACATGAGGAGGGAGGGGGAGTGAAGGGGAGGGAGCAGGGGTCTGTTAGCCAGCTGTAGGCTGAATAAATGCAGGCTGAAAGAGATGGAGGCTATATTCAGGAACAATCTCCTTTTCTTTACCTCCTGGAATCGGAAAAGACTTGAACAAAGGAGGCAGGAGACCAACAGTGTGAGAGGAAAAAGGAGCAAGGGACAGAGCAGAGGGAGTAATATATGACAAAGGTCAACATTCAAGGTCACAGGGTCCATCGCTTTTGCATGATGGTTGGCTTGAAGGTACTGGATATACAACAGGGGGTTGGTATATTCCCAGTCTACACAAGGAGAGGTTGTAGTTCCTGGTCCTGTTCAGGGATTTGTGCTAAAGGTGACGCTCTACGAAGTAGACAAGGACCAAAAGAGAAAAGGAAGGATGGATGAAGGGAGGGAGGTAAAGAGTGATTAAAGGAGCAGCGTAAAACTGCCTCTGAGAGGTGGTGTGCTACATATACGCACCTTGAACGTATACTCACAGAGCTCCAATTATGTGTGCTCAGTGGGTGTCAGATTGCTACTTTCTAGGAAAGGCAAACCCAGGAAAACATACATACACATACACACACCCCTAAGGCACATATGACAAAAACACACGTTTAGACACAGAGACTACCAAACACACCATCAACAAACGTGAATTAACTGGTAACATACGGGCGCACACACACACACATACATACATAAACACACACGCACACACACACACACACACACACACACGCACGCATGCACGCACACATGTGCAGTGCAGGACAAAGGACTAGTGATGGAGGCTTTGGTTAAGGGGCCCAGCCCATAGATGAGAGCTGTCATTCTTTAGGGCGTCAGGCCTGAATAGAACATTCCTATGAAACCTACACACATGCACACGCACAAACACACACACAAAGAAAATCGGCCTAGGCTAAGATGGAGGCTGGGAGGTGATCAGGATGCAGGACAACACATTATAGCTGGTGAAACCTTTCCGTGGACATTAAAAGAGAGGGCTGTTTTCAAAATGCAGAACTGAGATCCAGTTTGTTCCTTTTTCAACTATTTGAAATAATCAAAACAAACATCATGACATGTTATTTGAGTAAAAAAAAACAGATGAGTTATTGTTTGTGCTGATGGAGTGATCTGTAAAGTCAAATAACTCCCTCTGCTAAGTTTTAAACCCAGTCTTTGGTACAAATAGTTAATATCATTTGGGAATTTATGTAACAATCTGGGTTGTTTACCAATCATTAAGCCTCACAAGCGGGGCTCAATGTTAAATCCTGCCTTTCGCTTCCCCTCCTCATCTTTCCCACTGGAGCAGGACCAATCCATTCCTGCCTCTCCCCCTGTTTAAAATGTGAATTGTTTTTCTCTAATCAATCTATATTCGTATAGTTTGTATCCATGTGTATTTGTTATATACACTCTAATTTCTCCAGAAATGTAATGTTGATGTAATTCAACCTTTGTTGTTTTCAGACCTGTGTGTTCACTCAACTGCATGCACTCAGTTTTAAAAGTGCCATAGCAACTACTAGCACTACTTAAAAAATGCAAACAGAAAAACATTTTAATCAGGAAAACATAATCAGGTTTAGGTCCGCTGTTTAAATAAGAGGCTTTGCTGCTACATGTTGCACTTCCACAGACCAAAGGCCAAGAACATAACGCACAATGGCACCCTGATCTGTCTCTTTTCAATGTGCGTGTGACCTCTCCTCCATCTCCCGATAATGTGTGATGTGAATTATGTAACAGGTCGGATTTAGATTCAGGCGTCTTATTATTAGACCTGTGACCGCCTGCCACTAAGTGCAGCTGGAGTCCCGCCTACAGATTGGCTGGTTGGTCCGGTATAAGCACACACACATAAACACACACACCAAGCGAGGCACACACCTCTCAGCTGCCTGTGTGTCCCCGGGGCCAACAGATCAGTATAGAGTCATGTGGGATGGAAAAAAGCCTACAGGACAAGAGCGGAACGGTCAGCTGGGATTGTAAACGCAGTGTTCTGAGTAAACACACCATGGTGCACGCTGACACACACTTTAGCGTGATTCATCATTACCTAAGACTCGTCAGAGAGGCAGTCAAACATGTCAGTGCCTGGTTGAAATGGTGCGATTATGATTCTGAGAACATGCTGCTGGGTTCAATTTTTGCATTTTGTACGGAGTAGCGTGTCTGTTTTAACAGGGAGACAGATGGGAAGATGGACAGAAGGAGAGAAAGAGACACACATTCATATAAGCCGACCCATTAATCTGTGCACTGCGGCCACACAATCACTGCATGGTTGGCCCTCTGTCTATAGCAAAAGCTTCTCTGCTCTCTGCTCACACATATACTCACAGCTAATTTGAATGCTGTGTAAGTACCCATATGGCAAAAACCACTCCCATCCTCCACTGTTCAGCCGGTGCGGTTCAGTATGTATGTCATTTGTTTGTGACCATGTTTCATTCAAATGAAGTAGGGAGCACAGCTAGAAGTCCTGCTAGTCTTTCCCTATTAGTGATGTGTCTGCATTTGGAGACAAAAGCCAGTGGCAAATGAGAAAAAAGGAGTTGCAGATCAAAGTCTCAGTGGGAACACAACACTGATGAGCTCACCTATGGCTGGGCTACTGGTTATCAAAGACTGAGTGTTACACACAGACAATATGAGATAATATACTGCAGGGCCGCAGCCGGGAGAGAGGAGACACACTTCAGAGGGAGAGAGACAGAAGGTCTACACAGATATTGGAATAGACAGATGAGTAGTCTAAAGGGCAGATAGGAAACACACACTGTTAGTTAAAAAGGCAGACAGGAAGTCATATTAATAATGTTTCACAGTTAACTGCCTGTCAAGTGAATTTCATGAAAATGTTTGAACCCTTGCAGAAAAATAAGTGAATTAGGTGACATTTGAGTCGGCTGAGTTGATTTAAAAACTAATCTTCTGAATGTCAAAACACATCCAAAGAAGAATTGCAATTTGCAACTGGTCTTTTCTGCCTGCTTCTTAAAGATAAAGACATAAAAATAGAACTAATCTAAGAGCATACATAACCTGTCTGGCAGACAAGTTGAGGACAAATATAAAACTAAATAAATACAGCAACATTTGAACTATTGTACTATGACAACTGAACAAATCATGATTTTCATTAAAAAAATTGCTCAGAAAAGAGACTAATGAGCCAGACAGGAAAATACCAAGACAGACTGAGAGACACAAGGAGGAATAAGCATTGCTGTTTCCAGGGACAGACCACCAGCCAGCCTGAGCAGGACACTAAAGCTATCTGCTCCAATGGGGCATGGAGTCCTTTTTTCAAGATGAATAAATAATAAAAACTAAGAGAACAAAGGTCTGTTTGACTGGACCACTTCTTTCATGAAAAACAACACAGTAATAACACCGGAGGCTCAGTAACATTTGAGACTTATTGCTCTTGGATCTCTGTTTTTAGCATCCTTTGAGGTCTTACATTAATAAGATTTAAGACATTTTGGGATATGCAGACTCTAGATAACCAGGCTGCCTGGAGGCTGTGTGTTAAAGGCATTTCCAGGCAGCCTCAGTGCAGCACTGGCAGCCGTCTGCTGAGCCCACTGAGGTGTGTCGGCTTAACACACAATGATATCTAGCTCCTTCTGAATGGAGCTGAACGGTGAAGGCTCAACCTTCCCGACTGCAAATTTGTCATTTTGATCTGGGACAGCCCTGGATGTCCCTGATGGGTAACAACTTTGAGCTTTTTTGTACTAGCACATTGCAGAATTGTGATCTTCTAATGTCCTGACATTGAATCGGGCATAAACATAGTTCTAGTATACCTTATAAATCCAGAGTAGTTATGGTATACCAGAGTTGCGTTATACTGGAACTAAAATTTTAATTGATACCTCTGCAAAATCCTTTAACAATTCTTCAGGGATCTCAGCACTTCTCATTTCTCCCCACATTGCTTAACACATGACAAGACATCTCTTGAACTGTGCAAAGGTAAAGGGAGCAGAACAGAAACGCATCTAAATTTAACACCATATACTCTGTTGGGTGGGACTTTGCCAGAGACAGAAGTACTTGCATGTTTGCATGTTCATGCAGTTTTGCCATAATTGGAGCACCACAGGGGGAACAATCAGACAAAGAGTAACCACAAACATAAAACTGATGAAGCTGATCCACTATATAAAGCTGCGTAACAGAGACATCCTTGTGGAATTATCCTTGGCTCTAGATGATTACAGAGACAATATATTTATTCAAATGATTGCTGTAAAAATCCTACTCTTAATTCTAAGTGAGAAACCTCTCATCAAGAATTTTAAGCCCTAACTCAGGCATGCATATGATATACATACACATAGCTGCACTTCTATAATGAATACACTGAGGCAGAATAGAAGAATACACTGACAGTTACATGCTAAATCTCTTTACTGCAACCCCCGGTGAGATAAATATAGACGCAACTTGGGAGCTCTTATTTTCTGTTTTTCTCTCTCTGTCTCTCTGATTTCAAAGGGTAGGCTCCTAGAATCAATTATTTGATGACTTTGTGAAGCTGTCTGCCAGCAGCACCAATGTTAAAAATGGCTAACGTGGTGAGTGCCTGAAGTCACTATAGAACGTTAAAAAAATGATTTACAAGCCTTTTAGAAAAGTTCCAACAGTCATATCTTACTTGCTTTAGAGCTATATATGCCACACTATGATCCTTTGATTTCTCATCTTATAGCTAGTAGGCTAAGCTAACCCCTTTCATGATTAAGTGCTACTCTTCTTTCAAAGCACAGACAAAAGGCACAGGGATAATTTCAAAATCACAAAGGTGTTCCCTTAAAATCCACCTGGCTGGGCTTTTGAAGGCTGTCTGATGTCCACTCTGTACTGTAGCTATCCCAAGACTATAAAGGCATAAAAGCAAGTATTCAAATGCAATGGTAGCAAAGCAGGTGGCAGATTTGAAGTGTCAGCAGCTCTGGCCACTGCTTTTTACCACCACGGGAATTGTTTGCAATGCCGTCTTTTCTGTTCCACGGCCAGTTCTGCAGTCAGACTATATTTGGAGACCAGCTGGCCTGCAAGACCAATGAGACTCCCTTTCCTTTCCTTTACATCTTAAGGATTGCAACTGCTTGGTTACATTTGTCTTAAAGTCCTGAATGTGTTCCTAACTTCTTATCCATGAACACTTCACAGAGTGTGATTCTAAACATGATGCATGTCCTAAAATATGCAAGACTCAGTATGCATCCATGCCCCCTGTGTTCATGTGAATGTATGCAGTAACCTTTAGCATAATGTGGTACATACAGAGATTAGTTTGAGCACCCTAAATTGAAATCCAGTCATGAGGTGTACAGATTACAGACACCCACATTTTTGGATGCAGATGCAGGTTTTAATCACATTGTGTCACAGTGCCACATCAGTGCACCTTCTGATAGATTGTCTTGAGGTGACCTCCGCTACTGTCTGGTCTTTTCAGGTTCCTCATTATGATGTTGAAAGACAGAAAAAAATCAATCAGTCACCCTTTTTGGCAATAGACAAAGCAGAAGTCTTGTGATGTCTTTTTTTGTAGTCAGCAATCTAGCATAAATGTGTATGTGACTTCAAGCATATTGTGCCTTCAATTTCCCATGTACAAAACATGTTTACAGCCAAGATATGCCCACAGGTTTGGACAATTGAATGAATTTAATTTATGTACAGTTGAAATATCTTTTATCAAACAGATGGCCAATGGCTAAAAATGAGAATGTTAATATATTATTAGATGTTACCAGCAGAGGTAAGCTATGTTTCTTTTGTATGACACAGCTATGTCTGGCTAATCCTCTTTTGGTTTGATTGAACATAGAGCACTTTTGACATTCTCATATGATTCCCATAGCACTGGTGCATTATACTGCTGTAAAATCATTAGTGAACATTCGCTGAATCCTTTCACTGGCACCAAGGAAAGGTCTGCGCTTGGGCACCGCACAGTATATGGAGAAGTTTTGCTGGCTGCATTTTTTAAATGTGGTTGCTTGCTACAGATGGTGTAAAAATAGTGTGTTGTGTCTTGTGTCAATTCCAATGACCCTCTAACAAATCATTGATCTGCAGGGTTTAAACTCTAACTTTTAAAATACAAAACAAACACCAGGTATACACAACTATTGTAAAAAAGAAAAAGAAAAAAAAAGAAAAAAGTTTGGAAATTAAAACTAAAAATTGCACAGTACATGTGGGAAAGACATTCAACATTGGAGAGATTCTGAAAATATAGGCAAATTCAAACAAAACACCAAAAATACAAATCTCCCGAGGGAGTTAATAAATGTTTCAATATTACTAAATTTCCTGTGAAGGCATAAGTGCACTAGGATTTAAGACACAATAAAGTGAGCATCCTTGTTACAAATCACAACAGCCTCACTTATCCTTATTAAGTCCCAATATAAAGGAGGCGTTGCAGTTAAGGAAAGCAGATCCATGGCTTTAGTCATTTCTCTCCTGGCTGACTGACCCGGGACTACAGGAGAACAGTGATCAACGATCACAACTGTTGACCATGAAGGAAGGGGGCAGGGGGGTTGTTTCCAAGGCAACAGAGACATTGTGTTAAACATTCCCGTCACGGTGATTGAAGAGTTTGTGTGTGTAGGAATAAGCTGCA
Organism: Hypoplectrus providencianus; assembly: GCA_028566105.1. Taxonomy (NCBI): domain Eukaryota; kingdom Metazoa; phylum Chordata; class Actinopteri; order Perciformes; family Serranidae; genus Hypoplectrus; species Hypoplectrus providencianus. Next base: position 21,313,255 of record JAOWBC010000001.1, read on the forward strand.
CCACTATGCGTCTTTGTATGTGACAGTGAGCTGCAGCTTGACATGAAAGTGTTTGAAGACAATTAATGCTCCTGTTGTGCTCTAGTGAAGTGCACATAGGATTGTCTTGTGCTAGAGCTGGCCTGCTGTGCTCTGAGTATATCAGGGTCCTTCCATTGTAGGAGACTGCCTGTTGCGTCTGTTAAGCTTTGAGTATGTGTTCAGTGTATATGGTATACATGTGTCTTTGTGCTTACAGCTCTCCTGTATATTTCATTGCCCTTTCTCTGTGGCAAAGCACTGCAGAACTGCTGTTAAGTTACAATGGTAGTGAAAGGGTCAGCTGTTTCCATAGCGTTTTATAACATGGATCACACGTCACTGTCAGATCACCTTTCCTGTTTTTGTCTGCCTTGTGTTACAACGGTAAAAAAATACTGGAAGTGGTGGTGAAGTCTGCCAAGAAACTGGCATGTTGTTGCCAGATGACTATAAAGAATGGTAAGGATCACTTGCAAAAGCTAATCCTGATTCGGTTTTATGTGCTAAAAACATTTGTTTTCATTTACTGCTTGACAGACTTGGTGTCCCTGATATTTTAAATTCAAGTTTTAAGTTGGCTATCAGACTCCTCACTACTACTTAGTAGCAGAGAGTTTTGTTAAAGTCAGAGTTTCTAAGAATATGTTCAAGCCTTTCTCAAAACTTTTCCAATTTCATTAACAGAAGTGTTTCTTCACGTCTACAGCCCTCGGATCCACAATGTGTGTGTGTCCCTCTCTCCCACTCTGCAACACAAAGAGGCAGATTCACAGCACACGTAGCAACAAGCTCTGATTGGCTGAGAGGCGTCAGTACAGTTCCAGCTGAGGAGAACCCTTGTTCTGTTTTGTGAACTCAGCTGCTATTATTCTCCCACAGCCAACAAACAGACACACGCTTGACCCAGACTGACACACCACCTTGCCCTCTCTCTCACACCCATCATTGTCAGCCATGAAGAAAGCAGTTGTTGTTCAGAAGCTGAGCAACTTGCATACTAGTGAAGTCCCATGGTAAACAAGTTCTATGTGTCTGGAAAAACTTTTCATTATGAGGTTTAAGCACTTAACAGACAAAAGTTATCTCAGCTGATGTGGAAAAGGTTATTTAAAGGCACTAGGACCTGTTCTATGGAGCAGCTATGTGTTCTGTCTATTTTTTTTCTCACTATGTTGATGACCTGAAAACCTTCACAAAATATCTTTTTGCTAAGTAAAATTTTACAAGACAACATGCATAGCTACTGAGCAAAAACGAGCAAAATTAAAAAAAAAAATGTAGCTGTATATGTAGCTTTTGTAGGTCGTCTAGTTTAAACAAACACTTTTAAATAAACTCTTGTTGAGTTCATGCACACAAATCCCCCTAAAACAACTCGTGCTGTTTAGCTTTCTTACAGTATTAAGGCTGTATGATGAAAGCACCAGTAACAATGGCAGCCTATCACGGTTAGGTAACCATAGCTGATGGAGTGCCAGGAGTCTTTCGAATTTAATTGGAGCCACAAACTATGCCAGTTGAGTTCAGTGAAAAGCACGCCTTAGGTGTAGCTGGTACAGCATTTAAATCAGGAGAAAATCTGCATTATCATTGCAAGCTACTGACCATAAAGGTGTAAATTTAAATCCCAGACCTGCCGAGACATTCACCTTCAACAACCACAGCAACTGAAGTCCTTGAGTGAGGCACTTAAAGCCTACTATTCAAACGAGCTGCTTGGTGGCTAAAAGAGGAAGACTGGCTGCACTGGGCAGCTTCAAGGTGTGAATGCATCAGGCTGTGTAAATGTCAAGCGGAGTGAACTGAAAAAAATGATATGTGCTGGAAACTTTCAAGAGAATAAAAAAAAAATGAAAAGACCTGTGAATACTCAATGAGGTAAGCATACTTGTAGCTAAAAGGGACTTAAGTGTTTACAATGTCTGACATTTATTTGCCTATCTCTGAATCTGCCGCTCAACTTTTCTGAAATGCCAGAAAAAATCATCTTCAGACATAATGACCTGAGGGTTGTTGGGCACTCCTCTGTACCCTTTTTGACCTTATTCATTTATACTGTAGCTAGGCCCCTAAGCCCCTGTTATCCCCTGCAAGAGCAACCCTTCGCAAGTCATTGTTTAACTAACACCTGTTGCGTAACATGGAATGGAGTGAGCATGGAAGTACTGGTCAGAGTGGGCAAAGTGGGAGGATCTAAACCCAGTCCTGCTTAATCTGGCTTTAAAGGGAAGATATTATGCACATTTTTAGTTTCATACCTGAATGTTAGGTTTCTATAAGAACTTGTTAACATTCTTAAATGTTAATATAACATACGGTCTGTCTGAATATTGCTGAATTCACCCTTCGTCTGAAAATGTTGTATTTTATTGTGTCTCTTTAAGAAAGCAACTACTTTTGAGTAAAAACTTTCAATATCACTTATTTAAGTCATTAGTTCCTAAAAGTTAGAAAGATAACTGAATCCAGAGTTATTTCCCTTCCTATATCAATGTGAATGAGCCTGCAACCCAGAAACTCTGAGGTGGGGTAAATTTGCTCTGTGGACTCATAGATGTAGAAAATGTATACATTCATGACAAACCTATCTGGCTTTTTGTGCTAGCTTTATAGGAAAGAATGGTGAACAGTCACTGTAATGAGTACTTTTCATACATCCATAGTCTAGTTTCAATTTCAGTCAATAGCCTGGAAGTCCTGGCTGGTCATTTAAATGCACTAATTCTGAATATGGGCTGTGTACTTTTCTCCATGGACTGAGCATTTTGATATTTTTACAATATTTTTTAAGGGTTTTTTTTTTTTAGTAAGTACCCAAACCTGCTTAATGATCACAGACATGGAAATCACACTCTGGGGCCCACTGAAATATGGGGCTGCAGGCTGCTGGTACAAGCTTTTAAATTGTAATTTTAAAGAATATCACTTAGGGTTCAAAGCATATTTTAATATTATGTACAATTTGGGCAAGAAAGTGAAAACAATGTCAAAATCTCTTTATGAGAGTAAAATGTTTAAGATAATTTTATCCTCCAAATAAGTCTCTGAAAATGTACTTTTACTTTTTACTAGGTAGGATACTTAATTTAACTGTGCACAAACAGGGTCTGTTTGACTGATTCCTATCCTTTAATGGCAATGTCCGACACTAAATCTTTACTCCAGCAGTTTAGATTTCAGTGAGGTGACTGCTGGTAGCTCAAGGACACTAGGGCAGTAGGACAAACCAGCTTCTCTCTGTAACCAAAGCCACCCGGTCTAACATGAATGCACAGGCATCTGACCTCTTCTGTGCTGCCGTTGCCAACTTCTAGAAAGGGGAGTCCAAAATGAGCAACCCGAGCAGTGTAGCTCCAAGGCTTCATGAAAAGTGTGTCAGTTGTGGCACAGGCAGATTGAGGTGGTTTGTGACTGGAATGAACCGCTTCTCAGGCAAAGAATCACAAGGTCAAAGTCTTGATGAAGAAAGAAAAAACGTCACCTTACTTTCTGTAAATATGTACTGAATGATACATCTGCAGTCAAACAGCCATCATTAACCTACTCACCATTTGGCTGCTTCTCATGTTTTATTTGTATCTTGTACTTCACACATTTATAATTTAGACCCTTCTTTTGTAAGGACTTATTAAACTCACAGTTTCAACTCTTTGCCCTGAAATTCAACAACAACATTCATTAATGTCATGTTCCCACATTAAAAGTTAAGACCTGACCACTAAAAGTCAGCTGAGTAAAAGGAGGGGAAAAAAGAACATTAACCCAGTTAATCGGCACAGACTGACTATCAGCTGGTTGGTTATGAGGATGAAGCAACACTGGGGGTGAGAGGGGAATTGCCGCACTCAATATTGAGGCCGGCTGTTGGCCTGAAAGCCATGAGATGAGACAATGGAGAAAAAGGAAAGGGGATAGTGGTGATGAGTCTCGAATTAACTTAACCTCACGCTCTTGTTAATAAACAATGTGCTTAACGCCTCCACAATGAGCCCCCGAGGCACTCTCCGTGAACAGGCACTGAGAGATTGTGTATGTGGAGCTATGATTCTATTACTTTAAAGGCAGAATTTGTATTAGATCAGTTATCACTGCATGGTTATTAGCTGGTGGATATTAGATTTCTCTTGGTTAATCAGTATTAGTGAAAAACCCCAGTGTGAATGTACAGATTACAAATAGAAAACAAGAGGTCTTTTTCATGCCCTATCTTCACACTGCAAGATACATAAATACTGATTATACAACAGCACACTGACCGAAAAACAGAAGCCAGTGAGGTCTGTGTTGTGTGTAAGTCTGGTGGTTATACCTTATTGAAGCGCTGTCTTTCATAACACTCTTTGCAATCGGTGTTGTGTCTAGAAACAGACTTTAGAGGCTGAAAAGGAGTCAACCCTCTTCCTAGTCAGGAAGACAGTATGTCAATGTCAACATTAGCCAGTAAAAAATCTATGACTGACAACATACTTGTTTCTTTATTACATATACTATATTAATTCACAAATTTAAAAGTAGAGAATTTTGTGGTTTTTAATGAAAATTACTGCAAGTTAGTTATCAATATTGTCCTTCAGCAACTAATGCAAACATAGTGATATATGGCGATTATTGAATGTTCTTGGCCTATAACAGATAATGTTTAAAATGTAACATTTAATGCACACATAAATGCTTGCTGTGATTTAGAAAAGGTGCTAGCTATTTGGTTTTTTTTTTTTTACTTAAATGGTTTGTAAATGACTGTAACTGAACATGCCCTGATGCTTATTTAACCAATTATTATTGTCTCAAATCTAGTGCACAATCCACATAGAAAAGGGCTATTGTAATGCCATTTTTAAAGATTCACTATGTTGGCCACCATTGTGGCAATCGTGCTGGTGAATTTGTCAGGCACTACTAGCACCCATTTCATTCTTGTGTTTTAGATAGTAAGACAAAAAAGTTCTATTTCTGTAAATATTCTTTTCTGACAAAATATTATCAGCAGATAGTGGTGGTGGTGGTGGAGGTGTTCAGTGTTTAGGTGTTACAGTAGGTGAAGTCAATGCGACGTGACTCAGAGGACAGGAGAGGAAAAGAGAGAAGGTACAGAATAAGTAAAGAAGACCAGTGGAGCAAAGAGCGGGAAAGTTGGTTCTCTACAAGGTCATGATGAAGCTAAATTGCCTGCACAAGGACTTCCCTCTTTACAAATCCCATAGAGTAATCACATATGCCCTAACAGTCTTGTGTAAATACAGTGGAGAGTAGCAAGAAGCTGTCATTTTAGTTTTTTCAGTTATTAAAATAACATGTATTGTGAAGGCATGGCAATGAAATACGATACATTCCTGTCAGGTAGTACTTTGTTTTTTTTTGTTTTTTTTTAGCATGCACTACTGTCTGATGGGGATTTACAATATATATCTTGCTAATAAATAATCTCCCAGTAAATGTATATTATTAATTACTATTCTTAAATTAAATTCGATTATTAGCTGACAATGCAGAGCTAACTTGCCCTCATTAACTTTCATAGAGTATTGACGTGCCTTATTTGAAATATTGAGTCGAAGTATTTCCTTTTAATTCCTAAGGAAAAAGCTCTATAAAGAGGGTGTTTGTGAGTTTGTTTTTATGTACTTTGCTGAGGGAAGAAAAGAATGGCAGGAGTCAGAAGTGTTCTTTATCTTTGTTAGCAACTGTGTCAATTATATTTGGTTAGGTCAGAGCTCTGTAATATTAAATCCTCTGTCTTTACTCACTACATCTTAGCCTGCTTTAGCCTCAGGTGTGAATAAAGCTCAGCTGGAAAACTTGAACATTTAGAAGTTATGGGCTATCTTACAGGTACTGCCTACGAGAAGCAGTCGGAGAGAAAAAGCTGAAAATAATCCATATCATTCATCTCTAGTTTCTGAGAAAGGAACACATGTCCCATAGAATTTAAACTGGTATTCTTATGTCACATCAGGGATTAAAACTATTACAAAGAAGGAGTCAAGAAATGAAAGTGCAGATTATAGAGATCCCTGTACTTAAAATTAGACCTTATAATACTTAAGCTGTTTTATTCAGACCCACAGATGAAGAAGAGACAGAAATTCACATGTGAAGACACACTGAATAAGCCAAAGATGGAAATAAAAACACAGAGACTATGAGTCTGAAAAAAGACATAGACATTGTCTCCACAACACAACCCCCACCAGGAGAAAACCATCAGGTCCAGATGGCTCTTCCTGTTCCTGCAGAGCTGACTGCTGGTTGGCTATGAGGAGCCACAGGGGCGGGAGGATGTGACGAACACATGACATCACTGGCTCAGTGGCACCCTGGCAGCAGAAATGTGACCCATGCTGCTACTGTCAGCATTAGCCAGCCAAGCACTAAGTCTGGATGGTGTATTTATGTGTATCTGTACAGCTTGTTAATTAACACTGAGCTGTAATACAGACTAGCTGATCTATCTATCTATCTATCTATCTATCTATCTATCTATCTATCTATCTATCTATCTATCTATATCTATATCTATATCTATGTCTATATATATGGAGAGAGAGAGAGGGTAACACTTGTGCACATGTCCTGTTACTAGGTTGGTGTGCAAGATAAAGTTTGCAAGCATTGTGTAAGAGCATTGCTGGACTGGGAGGACTGGGCGTCCAATCCTATATAGCAGCTAGGCAAGGCTAGGCTACTTACAGTCAAACCTGTCACAACAGCATTGATTTAGGCTGATTACTCTGGGGGCCGGGGTAGTAATTCACAGCTGAATGCCTACCCACTATTGGTATTCATTGCGAAAGGCAGCTCTGAATCTTGCTGTACAATGGGGAGTCCAATATCCATGTTCAGTGCAGCTGGGTCAGCAAATGGCAGTGGTGTAGTATTGAAAAGGCAATACTGTGAAGCACTTATGGTGACTTAAACTAGTTGATGAAATAAATACCTAATATAAGACTGTGTATGCATAAAGAGGAATAGCTTTAGGTGAGAAACAAGGTAATGACATTTAATTAAATACAAAGTTACAGCTTTAAGTGAATCCGCTTTTGTTGCTTTTTGTATCCAATTGTTAGACATGTAGCAAAATCCAAATGTTAATACAGTTTCAATCCTTCTTGTTCCCACATTTGGATGTTCCAGCCTTAAAGTGCAGAATGACATATGTGACACTAGAAGGCTGTTTTTACATGTATCTGCTGAAAGTGGAAGGTCTATCTGTATTAAATAAAAAGTCTGATTTTAAAGAGTGTGCGTACAAGCAGGATTTATGACACTGATGTAGAAAAGTGAACCCTGCAAATTAACTCACAATAAGCTTAACAGTAAAGTATGAGAAACCTCCAATCCAGCATGAAAACTTTAGAAATGTTTTGTCAAAATTTTAGATTTCGGCATTTTAATGAGGTAAAAGCAGCAGATCCCTTCCCTCCAGTGGAAATGTGGAAATTTTAAATCAATACAAAAAACAAACAAACAAACTAATCAGACACGTTATTGTTCAAAGCAAGCCATTTGACTGTCCTGGATCTTCAAGTCAACTGACAATTATACGTTTACAGATTTTTTCTTATGTAGGTTAAACCCGGTAGAACGCAGGCCCAGTGAGTAAATGACTGATTCAAGCAGGGGAAAGGTTATTTCAGAGCACCTGTTATGACTGCCTCCTGCTACGGGGTAATCACTGCAGGAGAGCAGGCAAAGGCAACAAAGGAGTAGACAGGTGCTGTGCGGGATGACCGTGTATGTCGCTCTGGGTTATCCGAGTCTTCGTCAGTGAGAGTGTATACTCTGATCTGCTGGCATGTGGCTGGGACATCTCAGGGCAGCTGTAATCTGGCTGAGCGCACGGCAGAAGGCAGGCACTGGAGTAAGTTGGGTGAGGGGGGTTGGGACGGACTTGTATTCAACTCCTCCTTAAAGGACTAATGACTCCAAACAGGAAGCGCCAGGGTACAAACACACAAAATAACATTAGAGGGAGCAGAAGATCAGTGCTGAGGTTTGCCAGCTGACTGAGTCTTTCTAACATGACTAGCTCTGAGGTCATCTCTCACTATATATTGTTCTGTGTGTATGTGTGTGTGTGTGTGTGTGTTGAAGGCATAAAGGAGGAAACACTCAGTCACCAGTCTGAGCTCTTTGCGCACATAAGACCTCATGTCACCGTCAAATGCAAAGATTTTTTATTTATGATCTACTTTTACTGATTTTGTTGTTTCGTTGAGAAGAAACAGCCTATTTTTATTATGTGAACAATTCAAGTGGGTTTATGGACTCAAACTTTGTCCTTGTCTACATGTGGAGATGGGAACACACTAAAACAAAACTATGCCTATAAGAACGCAAATAAAACACAGCTTTTACCACACTTCAGCTGTAATCGTTTGAAACCTGATACGATGAGCCATGTTTTCCACAACTGGGGCAAACAGGTCCCAAGTTTTCCATAGCTGCTCTTTACGGTCCCTGTAAAAGCTGTCAGTTCAGCCACGTGGTTCAACGTAACAGCGCTTATTAGGACCAATAGCAATGGGTTTGTGTACTCTCTGCAACACTCATTCGTTTCTCACACACACACGCCATCCTGACTCACAGTGCAACTCACCGAAAAACAAGGGGGTCAGATGACTCTGGTTAGGCCCCTGAGCAGAACGTAAGTGCTTCTCTTCTAGCTTTAGAACAAAAACATGGCTCACGAAGAGGTGCTGCATGAACATGAAGAAGATTCTACTCATCAAGTATTTTAAACAAGAGCTCTTTGAAGACATAGACTGATACATTTTTTTCTTTGGATACCATTCTAATTAAGGGCTTCCAAATAATATTTTTTGTTTTTCATTAGGGCCATTTTCCGTGTCTACAACCTCAAAACTAATTGGGTATCAGTCTGATAAATATTAGCTGCTGGGGGTTTCTGGTGTAACCAGCGACTTCCATTTAATTTCACTGTTAAGAGTTAAGCCACTTTATCAACAATTAAAACACAAACATTATTATTATTTCAGATTTGCATATTTGTAAACATTTTGCTGTAGAAGTTTTAAAAAATGGTGTTGTTATTATAGTGACTAAGAGAACTTAATTTAGATTAATCACAACATGGGATTTGTCAATGAAGATACACTTCAGCACGGCTAGAGTTGAATTTAAGCATCAACAGTTCTCATGGTGCCCTTTCAAAGTGCCCAAAGAGCAAGAGCCAATGTATGGTAGTGTAGAGTGTAAATCTATCACCTCATCATCCACCCAATGTCTTGGCTTGACTTTCACACCCACCTGATCAGGAGGTCACTGCTTGTGAGGCTTGTTGTTGAAGTGTTAAGTGTTACATGCACATGTCTGGACTTGTTCAGCTCTCCCCTTTAAACTCAGGCTATCCTAGGAACCCTCAATCCAGCATCAGAGCAGTGAAGATGCCTGCTCTGCTCTCCACACGGCTTTACTGTGGTCAAGGCTACTAAGTAAACAGCCTTTCTCACCACTGCAGTCCCTTTCTCTTAGTGCAGAGAGAGGAGAGAGGCAAAAGAAGGAATACGTGTGGGCTATAAAAGTAATCTGGTGTCTCCACCACATAACAGTACAGTATGTACCACAATAACAATAGCCCCATCGTGCCTGCCAGTCAAACAGGGAGCTACTGCTGGGGAGCAGCTTCTACTGGCACAAGCTCTCATAATTAGAACATGACACTGAGGGAGCCAACCTGACATGGCGACAATACATGAAGGGTGAAGAACAGACGAGCTGTAGTATTGCGCCTTAGGCCAACTGATACAAGGCAGGGAAACTGAGTGTTGACTATAAATCGACCCAATATCTCCAATTTCAGTCATTATCCTAACCAATACTACAACATACAACCAATGTGTTGCTTTTCACAACAGCAGCATGCTGTGCTGCATTATTAGGCTATAATTAAACTGCACAGTGTCAGCCAGTTTGCCCTTTACTCTGGCAAGTCACGTCACATCGATGTCTGGGTCAGTCCTTCTAAATAAAGGCTTAGGATCCTTCAGTAAAGGCAATGCTAGGGTTAAAAGTCCATATAGGGTGCATGTTTACAGTGTGTTGTGGAGTCCTGTTACCAGCATATCGTGCTGTACTGAGGATCCCACTCAGGCAAGTCAGCAGCCTGACTGCAGTTTCATAACCTATGCAAAAACACAGACTAACCCTGATTGACTGCAGCTAATCTCATCATGACTGAGAACAGTGGCCCTTCACTGCTTCCAAGTATGGTGCCATTGTGTTGTTGACAACAGATCGGGTCAGCTGTTGCCCTGGATCACAAACAACCACGTACAATCAATCACAAAGTGAATGATTTGGCTTGTACAATGAAGGACCTTATACAACACCTAATGTTAATTGTGTCAGGGCACAGAGATTAAGGTCCTGCGATATCCTTTACAAATTAATGCAATAATAAAATTAACATAATCACATTGAAACAAACAGGGGTGTCCCCTCTGTCCCTGTTTTACCTCATGCTGCAGATACGGCGACATGTAAACAGGTTGCAGAGCATAAGGCAGGAGCCTGATTTCCACAACAGGGTGGGTGTCAAGAACATTTTGCAGCAGCCTCGTTCGAGAGACTGTCAAAACAAGAGCTACAGGAAAAGGGAACAGCATTTGGCATGGTGGATGTTGCAGGTTATATGTCGCTGCGAATGAAATGGGGAAAACAAAGAGCTGACATTAACATCCAAAACTGGAGCAGCAAATAAGAGTTGTATGTACATGTCCTCACTGACTCGGGTCAGGCTTTGTTAATTCACATAACCATTCACCAGGATGACCAGCTGTTACATAATTCCCTGACCTGATTCTTCTCTCGGGGGAATGGGTACAGTCAGTCCACCAAAGCTGGAAATGCACAGCTTGCCCACACACTCATCATCAACTCCATTCTACATGTGTCTGTGTGTTTGTGGTGCTCCACATACCTCGCTCCGACTTCATGTTGTCCAGTGTCATCAGGTTGCCTTCAGAGTCTCCTGTAGGGTCTTCTCAGTCGTTTCTTTTTCTATCACACACACAGATTTGACAGCCACAAAACGGAGTCTGGACCCCCCAAACCCTCTGTGACTGAGACCTGCTGTATTAGCTAAGCAATAATATCAGCTGTGAAGCCTGTGTACTGGTGCCAGCTGCCCCCTATCCAACAACAAAGCATTGCTTTGTTAGCATGCTACTGTAAGCTTCCATCGAGTCGCACTGTATTGTCCAACTGACGAACACAAAGACAGCTGATGGCCCGTTGCAGTTATCGTCAGGTAAAGCAGTTGTCAATGTGCTTGCTAGCGAGTAACCAACCAAACCAATTTAACCAGCAAGCTGGCTACTCTTTCAGCTCGTCTCAAATTCCTCCACCTGAACCACAGTTACGTCGCGATGCATTTCTGTCTCCTATAACACTGGCTCCTCTCTGCCACAGTCTGCCAGAACTGGAGAGGGGTTGCTAACTCAGCAGTGTTAGCCAGATAGCAAACACAACTAACTAACTTACTGTTTGGTTAAGCGTCTACTTTTAACGACGACCTCCCAAACACCCCAACCCCCAATGTAGCGCAGGTAGCCACGGCTCAGCCGCAGACACTGACTCCGATGACGGACGGTCTCGGTATTTTTTTATTCGCTACGACGTGAACATATTCAGCACATCATTCTTCCGACGAAATGTTAACCAGTACTATCAAACGGTCCGATTTCTATCCGTCCACTGCCTTCGAGCCGTCGCCATCTATTTAACGACAGAAACACCACCTGTGCTGACTTCCTTTACGTTCTTCATTAAAACTTTTCAAACCAACAACAAATAGCCACACTCTACTCCGTAAAACACGGCGACGTTTCCCGCGAGCGCTTTCTCTGTAGCAGATACTAATGTTACGCTGACGGGCCAGCTGACGGCTAAAACTAGAAGACTAGGTCGACACTGATATTATTCAGACGAAATGCAGATGAAAGGAACAGTGAGTCCTCCTAGTCGTGATGCTTACAGTCTGCCTCCCCTCCTCACTTCCCTCCCCACTGCTTGTCAAAACAGATCAGTGCAGCTCCAGTCACGTGTCCCAACAACAGCTCCAGTCGTCACTTCCCTCCTCGCCAGCCTCACATGAACTCGCAGCCATAGCAACCGCAAAGTTAGAAGTGGTACCAAAAGTTGTGCGGAAAACACGCTGTTACTGATGAAAGCAGAGTAAAATTAAAATAAAAACCCCGACCTGAATGTATCTGTTTGCAGCTCCGTTACATTGCTGACGGCCCAGCGAGTAAAGGAGACAAACAAGAGAAGGGCTACTCTCTGTAAGCTGATTGGTCAGGGGGATTCGATGCGCGTTCACGTGCGCACGTGAGGGTTCGTTTTTTTCCGTCGTGAACATTTTGTTCTGACTTGCTCGGACTGTATGAAGCCAAAGATCGTATATTTAAAGTAATGCTGTTATATGTTGGCGTTTAATGGTATAAATCTTGACTGGCTTACTGATTCTAAAGGCAAGAGAAGATTCTGGCAAATGCTTATTAATTTAAGACCTCTAAAACCACTTGTTTGTGTGGCCTATATTTCAGAGAAACAAACCCTATCCTATGGCCTGTACAAGCTAGTTTTATCTTTTGGAATGTACAACAGAACATAATGATGGGGATATTAATGTAATTCATGTTCAAATTTCTTGCACAATAATTTTGCACTCATTATTATCTCATACTACTGTGCAATACGCAGATTTTAACCCTGTGCAATATCATTGAAAACATCTTGTTTACATCTTGAAATTTCCCTTCGTGAGACTCATAATTGTTTCTTGTATCCTTAGACAAGAAAGATAACAACAGGGTAATATTCAACTATGGGTTTCAAGTTACAAAAACAAACATTTTGGAGCTTAAAATTTTAAAATTGAGTAACTGTCATTTAACTTTGGCCAGTCATTGAGTCTATTTCTGTATTCCTTATGATTTGTACTGTTTAAAGTGTATTTGTTATCTTGTGATAATTTAATTGGTTTCCTCTGTTAGAAGTTAACCATTACCAATTCAATAATATATATTCAGTTTAGCATTTGATTTTGAAGCAGAACCCATTGAAATGGATTTACTGGAAGACTTCCCACTGTAGTGTGGTGACCATCAAGGCATTAACGGCATCCTTTACCCACATGACTATCCCCTTCATGGCATTTATAGCATCCTCTTCCCAGGTGATTATGAGGAACCTGGAGCAGATGCTGAGGTTGAAAGCGATGTTGGAATCAACCAGCACATTGTGGAGGAAGTTGGTGCAGCTGCTGAGGCTGAAAGGGAGGCTGGACTCAACCAACATGTTGAGCAACCAGACCCACTGCCCTGGAGATTCCTGCAGTCCTATCCAGAAGAGGATGAGCAGACAGGATTCAGATGGTGGGATGAATTTGAAGACAGCGATAAAAGATAAACCCAGGCACCTGAGGTTGAAATGAAAACAAAACAAAAACAGAAAATAACTGCCAACTATAAACAGTGTTGCTAACTAACTGTGGCTATGAATGATTATGCAGCCATGGGTCCATGGCCATTTTTGGTAGAGATAAAATAGGACAGAGGAAGAGCTCTTTACTTTAATCTTTTCTCCGTTTAAACCTCTTGGAACAAAGGCCAAAATAAGGGCACTAGAATTTGCTTCACACAAATCTGTTTGGCAGCTGCAATGGCATTTTATGTGTTATTGGTGTTTGTTAAACACAGATAGAATGTACAGAGTTGAGTTTGATTAAAGTGACTTATGATATAATAGTCTGGGTACATTGCCAGATTAAAGTAAAATAACAGCAAAAAATAAAAAAATGAAAAATGAAAAAGGAGGAGGAGGAGAAGGACCTACCAGACTATTTTCGGTAAATATGTTGAAGTTTTAAACTGACAGAGTTATCCTTTCTTTCCGGTAACTAAGCATAGTGAACCAGAAAATGTATAATCACAAAGTCCACAATAACAGTGAAAAACATTTACCAGCTGTTGATGTGTATGGGGAGAAAGGTTCATCAAGCTATCACTGATTTACACTAAAATGATACAAACATTAAAAACAATGGTTTATTACTGTTAGGCCTCTGTGGTTGAAATGCCTTGCAAACCTCGAAGTAGGATGGATTTTAAAAATGACATGCTTGGTGTGTTGTAGCTTTGTGAAGAAAAGACGCTTTGAGTTGCAGTGGGGCGAAACTGTCATTCTGTTCAGTTTAATTGCAGTTCTACATCTGGCCATTCACAGCCCAACCTCGAAAAAGGAAATTTCTAAAAGTGTGTTAAGAAATACTTACATTTTGAACTGCAGTTTGCAATGAACTATGAAGGCATACAACACAGTTAGGGTTGTTTTAAACGTGATGATGTCACTTAGAGATTAATTCTTGAGTTTACAGTAGCAAGTGCAAAGAAGCTGTGCTAACACTCATGGGGATTCTAAACAGACACGTGGAGATTTTTCTATTAACCCCTGAAAGATCTGCATTCATTCATGCAATGCTAACATGGATTGGTAATTTGTCCATACTACACAGTGTTGAGTGTTATTAACCCAAACATAATTTACAGATTTCCAGTGCAATGCTATGATTTCAAATATGGAGTGACAGTAGTCTGTGAAAATAAACATAAAAAAGAAAACAAATAAACGTACTAAGTTGACATTTTTTGGGTAGGATTTTTACATGTGAACGTTGTTGAATGCAAACAAAGAAGTGTTTGTGTTGTGTTTTGAAAATGTCCATGTAATAGCTCCATCTAGTGGCATCATATAAGTAATGCAGCAAATTAATCACTAACGTAGTTCTATCTATCTATCTATCTATCTATCTATCTATCTATCTATCTATCTATCTATCTATCTATCTATCTATCTAT
>JAOWBC010000001.1:21339785-21349999 GCA_028566105.1 Hypoplectrus providencianus
ACACACACACACACACACACACACACACACACACACACACACACACACACACACACACACACACACACACACAAGACCACCAGCAGCAGCTGCAGCAGATGGGAAAACTGAAAAGTAATCAATTGCGATTACACTCATGTGCACACGCCCGAGCATGCACTCCCGCACACACACACACACGCTTACGCAAAATCACGCACTTTCCATGTGGCCGCAGCCTCACTTTTCAAAAAGCCAAAAAGCCCATTTGTAGGTCATTGATTAGGCCTATAAACGTTAAAAAAAAAAATCCATTGGGTTGTCTGTGAACGCGCACGTGCAATACGGGCCTCATTGCGCGCCCTAATTGACTCGTGTGTACCTCAGGGACAAATTAATACAGAGGTCTATCAGTTAATTAGAGAAACCTCAGCCAAGGCAGGGCTAGTTTACGACCAAAACATAAACACATGCTCTCTATTCTACTCTACTTCATTCTCTGTTGAAATAAAGAAACGCAGTAAAGGACGGGGCTCATTCCAGTGGCTAAATGATGCATAACACCAAGGTTTCCTCGCATTTAAATTTAGTTTAACACAAACTTTTAACAACACGTGCAATGACACTTTTCTCCCCGGCCTTCTGTTTACACCAAGGACAGCATCAAAAAGCCTCATCGGTTGCATCTACACCAAAATAAACACATTCCTAACGATTTCTGGGCAAAGGATCAGCTTACGCACACAGTCCTGCGGTCGATATTTTGAGGTAAAATGACATGAACACTTGTTTCACACATCCCCCCAAAATCAGTGTAGAGACAGAAAAGGGATGCGTATTGATATCAGTCATCCTGATGTACAAACCTCAGCTTTGTGAAGCACTTTTCAACACAACACAGTAAGATGTTTGGACTTTAGCATCCTGCAGACCTCTTCTCCAGACACGTAGAGGCCTTGTCTAGAGAAACCCTGAGGCATGGCCCACTTCCTGCACACCATTTGACCCTGAGCATCTTTTATTAATAAGGGTGTCATTTCTGGAGATATTGTAATATTATCAGTCTAGAAGGAACATTTGTCCTGAGTGCTACCAGGATTTGATTTTGCACTACAATTAAATAGTTGGCAATTTTTCAAAAATCTTCTCTCTCTCTCTCTGTTATACTTAAACTGCAAAATCAGTGCCCACATTAGCCTCTGCCCACTATACGGTAGCACTCAGGGCTAACGGCCCTCTGTTTGAGCATCTGTTTTTCTCAGCAACACACTCAAAAGAGGAAAACAAAAAGGGGGCTTTACCGAGGCTTCGCTCACCTGCGAGCCTGAGCGCACTCATGCGTTGGAACTCAGGCTCCTGCAGCCATTTCCACATGCGGCGGAAGGTCTCTCTACCGGACTTGAGCTTGGACCATGGTTTGGGGTTTCTCAGCAGGTCGGACAGGGTCCCCTGGGACCTGCACAGGACCCGCTGGGCAAAGATGGCCTGAGGGATGCTGTAGCGCTTCAGCTCCGTGGTGATCCTCTGCGCCACCTCTTTGGTATTCACCTCCTCCATCTGGCCCCCAGAAACACCACCCCCTCCACCGCCACCCCCTTGCTGCCCGGGCCCGGAGGCCTGCTCCCGGCTGTTCCCCAGCCCCTGGCCGTGCCCCTGCGCGCCAAGGTGGGCGTGCGGGTGGTGGTGGAGGCCGTTGATTTGTACCATGCCTGCCGACGAGCTCATGTGCTGCTCCGTGTGTCTGCCGAGCATGGCCGGGTGGTGAGCCTCGAACCCGCTGGGGGTGAGCATCTTCTCCCCGGGCATGGCGGCACCGGGGTGAGCGTAGGGAGGGATGCCAGCCTGGGACGTGTGTATGCTGGCCAGACCGGAACCAGACAGCGGGGACAGGCTCTGGCCCATGCAGGGATCTTTGTGATGATATGCGGGATACAGACTGTTCATAGGCGCCAGACTCCGGTCCTCGCGCATCAACGTGAAACTGCCGCTGACATTCCCGGGGATCCTCTGGTGCGGATGGTGGTGCGGATGATGGGGATGGTGGTGGTGGTGATGGGGAGGAAACTTGTCGGACACAGTGGAGATGGGGGGTAAGGGCTGCAGGGGGGTTAGGGTGGTGTAAGTGCTGCTCGCACTCATGCCAGGGGGAGCTTCGCACATGCTGATGGCCGGGTGCAGGTGTCCGTGGTGTCCGGGGTGATAGTCTCCGCTGTCCAGCAGGGTCGCCATGCCCATAGCGCGGTGGCTGAGACCCCGGGGGCTCGGACGGGCATGCGGACTGTGGCCACTCAGCAGCTCCCCGTGACCGGCCACGGACTCATGGCTCACTCCGTGCAGGTCGCCAATATTCTCCATAGACAGCTGTGCGTTCATGATCCGGGCAACGCTGTGGACAAACCATCTATCTGATCTAGCTGATGTCCAGAAGTCCTCACGTCCAGGAAAGTTCAATTCTCTTTTGTTGCTTTTTTCTTTGCAGCAGCCTCCTTCAGCTGTCTGTCCTGATAATCACATATATATATATATATTCTCCTACCTCTGACGCTGTCCTGCACAAACCACTTCCCCGGATCCTCGTCTTCTTGATATTTTTCTTGCTTTTTTCCCCCCCTTTATAAATTAATTTTCGGATTCTCTTTATAATTCAAGCCCCCCCACCGCCAACCAGCTGTCCTTGCGCTCCGGTCGGGTGCCGCGCCATCTCTCTAGTTGTGTGTCTCCAGCCCCAGTTCCACCGCAGCACAGATCGCTGTCTGCACATGCGCACTGCGAGCACCCATCTCCTCCTATACTCTCTCTCTCTTTCTCTCTTTCTCTCTCAGACACACACGCGCGCGCACACACCGCCCTGTTGCTCTGACGTCAGCTACCTTATTAAGGAAGGGAGGTAACAAACCACCTGCTAAAAGCTCCTCTCCTGATATCCACCTTAACTGACATGTTAAACATGCAAATAGACGAGATGTGTCAAAAAACCCTTCCAAGGTCTACTTATGAAAATGATCTGAGTTCAGCTCCTCATTTTTCGATTGTTTATTGTTATCTAGAATACGTTTAATTCATTAGAGCGATAATCAGGCTTTGACTTCAGTCCTCCTTAAATTATTAAGCGCAAATGAAGTAAACTTCCGGGTTCATTTGGAGTTGATTTTTAACTAGTGAGGTCTGGGATTCAAAAACCTCCAGACCTCGGATGAAAACACACTTTCGTCTTAGTGAAACAGAAAAATAAGATTTTGAATTTTCAGCCAAACACAATACATGTAATTAGTTATCATAAAGCTCTACCCTGTGTATTCAAATATAGATTGTGTCATTATGAGGCTACTTCAGCTGCACCACCCCCAGCTAGATATGTGGCGGTTTAACCAAACGAAGAAGATTGTAGTACCTTCTCTTTTGATAGAAAAAGATGAGCAGATGTGTCTATTGTTCAACCATTAGGCTTAACGAACCAAGCCCAGCAGTGTGTGTGTGTGTGTGTGGGCGCACAAGCTTGTCCTATTTGGGGACACATGCACATTTAATCCTTAACTTTGACAATCATTTAAAAATATGTTTCATGCACAGTGACACTGCAAATAAAACACCAACATGTTAGTGAATGAAATAATTTATTTTTTTTCACATAATATAAATACACACACTCACAGCTTCTCTGTGCCATGGAGGAAATGACATGCTGACACATAACATGATGCTTATTCTCCGTGCATTATGCAGCCTGAGTGTCCCTGATAAAAGCCGGGCCCTGCTTCATGTCAGGGGCCGTTTAGTCTTAATAGAGCGGTACGCAGGGCGTCCTCAGCCGGCCCGAGGTGACAGCTTGCAGCGGTCAGTGTCCTGCTGGACCCCCTGCTGAATGAGGGACATGTCAAAGGTGACGCTTCAAGACTCCCAAAGCCAACATCTGCGGGGGTACAGATTAACCTTTCAGACTTTTCCCTGTCCTGGACCTGCTAGGGGGCCCCGCATCTGTCAGGGTCCCCACAATAGAGCCAGCGCTCGGTTGAACGAGTTAAATAAAAGAAAAAGAAAAAAAAAAGAGAGAGAGAAGAAGAAGTTAAACTGTCTCTGATGTGAAGTCAATGTCAACGGCGTGTGTGTGACGTGTGTCGAGACAAAAGGACACTAATTCCTCGAAGTGTGGCTGTCCAACCGTGTAGTCCCGGGGACATAATGGACTTATAGACAGGGAAACAAAACACCAAGAATACATGTTAATTTAAATCAGGTATATAATGCTCCATATTATCATACACTTTCATTTAAGTGGAATAAATCCGATTTTTTAATCTTCTCATATACAGATGATGATATATAAATATAAACATATAAATATAAAATTAATTTCTATTTCTTTTTTTTAATACTTTGTTTTATATGCTCAAATATACCACAGCATATTGCTTGTATATAAAATATATATGTATGTATGCATATGTAATATGTATATTCCGAATTAATTCTACTAATTTAAATATTCTCTTTCTGATAATCTAACTTTTATTTTCCCACTGTGGGACAGTCCATCCTGTGTTTCGCTGTAGAGACAAGCTGCAGAAAGACAGAGGCATATGAAAGGCCAGGGTTTGGCCTTACATGGCAGCAAACCTCATCTACACATTCTCATGCGGATCGATACTCCTGCCATGTCTGCACGACCTGAGCTGTGTGTTTATGTGTGTGTTGGCTCTCTGTGGCCATTGTGCCGAGACAGGCCTGGCCCTCACGAGTCAGTGACATTTGCTTTGCGCAGAATATAAGAGACAGGCTTTTCTAAAACAGGATGCATTGCACTTCAATGAAACAGAAACGGTGTTTAACAGATCTATATGCACGCGCGGAGGTGGACATGCAGACGAGTTTGGAAGAATAGATTTGTTTTTACGCAGTTTTAAGTGTGTGTCGGAGCAATGCACCTGCAGCCACTCTGTGTCAATGACTTCCAGGTTCCACAGTGATTATTAATCAGGAGCATCATCCCCGTGCAGCCCACAGCAGCATATCCGAGCAGAAACACTATAATGCCTTGCAGAGAGGACCGTGGATCAATATTTCGGCAGCTCTGCACAGTGACACAGCGTTGCAAGCGTTATAGATGTTCAAAATGACAATTCCAGCTTGTTTGGGAATAAGCCACTGCTAAATGGCATCTGGTGAAACTTTAATAAATGAGGCTGGACTGGAGTTTGGCCTATACGGTCATTTATGGCCCATATGAAATAAATGGAAAGTGAATTAGCCTTTGGAAAAATAAATCTCGTTGCTTTTGTTTTATCCGTTTCAACCCATAAACTAATTCATTGCTTCACCTTTTAAGTCTCCATAAATATTACTGTTCTGCAAATCAATTTATATATATGTATATATATATATATATATATATATTTTCAATAATCAAGAATATCAGAAAAAAATGGATGTTAAAATGTTTGAGAATATGTGCCTGTGCGCGCTCCTCTCTAAAACCTGTGCATTGCAGTGTTTGTGGCCTTTACAGCATATTTGAAGTATAGGCCTTGAAAACACACCACACCGCGCCAATCAATACTGAATATAATTATAATTCCTGGAGGAACTCAGGCTGAGGCCTTTGATTTGCTGGAATAAACAAACCTCTAAAATATACCTTTTTATACATATTTTCTCTTTGGCTTTTAAGGCGCCTGTTTGTGTTTTTAATATTTTTTTTGTTTAAGTAGGCGATTAATTAAACCAACCGCCGAGTTATATCCTAAAGGAAACCCCTTTATTATATGTATACAAATTATAACAATGTTAAATCTGTGCAGACTTATGTGTAATTAAAAAAAAAGTTTATTCTAAGGCTGAAATGGTAGAATAAAATATCAAACCAAGATAAACAGCAAAAAGCACCATTTAACTGTAGTGACAATCAGTTATCAGATTATCAGATTGCACTGAGAGCTGCAGATCATCTTCTCTTTAAGCTGCTGCACTTTTAAATCCACTATTAAAGCATTAAAGACGAACAGCTCCAAGGTTTCAAGTAAAAACAAGCCGACCAGAAACAATTTAAAGCCAAAGCTACATATAATTGAATCACTTCATTTTTTCCCCTCCTTTTGATTAAGGAATTTACTTCTTAAAAAATATTTCCCTCATTAATAAAATGCCATCATCGGCAGCAGATGCCGGGCATGCTGCCTTGCTCAGGGGTAAACTAACTGCCTCTTCCCTCGTGTTATTCCGCGTCACTTGCTCTGATTCGTGCACTCATGTGAGATTAATAAGGCATCACTTTACATTAAGGTGTCCATATGCCGCCCAATTACTCCCTGTAACTTTACTGAGACTCCAATTATGACAACAAAACCGTGTTAACGATAGCCAAACCAGCCACCGGGCTGCCTCCTCACACACACTGAGCAATAACACATTCTAATAATAATAACCAGGGTTTGGAAATTAAAAAACGACTAACAGTACTCTGGTGACTTTGGAAATGTAGTTTGGTGATTTCATTTTTCACCTTTATAATTCAGTAAATACATTTATGTATTTTGCCAGCTGATTTAATTGTTAAGCAAAATATTTTTTTTATTTTAGGTTATTATAATAGCATCTTGCTTGGGAAACAAGCAAGTTGCTTGTTTCCCATGGAACATTTTTTAATTCAAAAGAATAATTGTGCTGGCTAAAATCCCATCCATGATTACTGACGAAAGACATAGTTTCTACACTACATTCACTGTAAATGTGAAGAATAATTTTTAGAACAAATTACACTCTGCTTATCCGAAAATGTCTGAATTTAGGTAGGACTACATTTTCAAATTTTGGGCCTGGCACTTAAGGATTAAAAAATGATTTCAATAAACCGTGTTTCAATCTATAATTATTACATTTCTCTATGTAATAAGGAGAGGTGGGGCTGCTCTCTAATAAGACACTTGACAGCATGTTTTCCATTGCATCGTGTTCTATACTCATCTTACTATTTCATATAAATGCATTTACCGAGAGATTATTTTTTATTAAAAACAGCCACATTTGAGGCTGTGTATGGGCGCAAATGCACAGAGCAGAGCTCATATCATATACTTTATAGATAAGATGTTTATCAGTTTTTTCTCAGAGTAAAGGCAACTACAAAAAATGAACCCAGCCCGGTTTTAAAGCACCACATCCTGCCTCTGCAGAGCTGCACTAAAAATCAATCAGTGATTTTTAATATTGCCCACTGTGGGCTTGATATCGCATTATTATACCAGCGCTTAACGAAGCCGGATGTTTAATTAAGAACACACAGCCTGTTATACAGATATCACAGCAGCAAAGTGTGTGTGTGCGAATGCATCACGGTGCAGAGAACCTGTGCGTCAGACTTGGACGGCACCCTTTTGTCCACGTCTCCTCTCAACAGGGTGCAAAATGTCTGCATTTAAACTCTTCTCCGCCGCACATAAACACGCACACGCGCGCACGGACAGCGCACGCAATCACGCACCCACACACACACACACTGACACTGTAGTCCCCGACTTTACCGCAGCATCCCATCCTGTCAGCCTCACAGCTCTCTCCCAAACAGCAGAACCACAATAAACTCTTTAACTCCAACAGTTGCAGCAACACAGAGGATGCGCTCGCATCCGCGCGTCTCCTTCGGCGCGTGTTTGGTTCTCCCCCTTGTCCCACCCTGTCTCCCTCGTCCTCCTCCTCCTCCTCCTCCTCCGGCACCTTCCAGCTTTCCTCCAGAGCTGCCACAGTCCCAAATCCTTGACCGAGGTAAACATCCATTCGTCTCCGTTTCTAAATCATCCATGCCGGTATAAAAAGCCTCTGTTTTCCTGCTCCGGAGCCGTGCTTCTCTCCGTGCTTTTCTCGATGCAGGCGCATTTGAATAGCTGGCCGGTGTTGTTATGGATCCGTGCGCACTGAAAGAGAATCAGTATGCAAATTGTTTCAGTATCAATCGAAAGGTTCGATCCGCCTGAGCGTCAGCCCCTTTGGCACGAGAGGCTCCTTTGCTGCATAAATGTTTATAATGATGCCATATATTAACACACACACAGCGCTGAGAGGAAATACTGGAGCATTATTAACATGTAAAGTATTATTTTCTTTGTAAAATGTAAATGTAAAGGATGCAGCCCCATTGAGTGTAAGACTAAGCTTAACACATTTTTTACTCGTGGGATAAACTCACACACACGATCATGGGGCATATCATATGAGTAGCACTTAACTATTTATATGTTACAATTAATATTTAATCTGTTGTTGATTTCATTTGTTCGCAATCGAGGTTATCTGTGAAAGTAGAACCTTTGAATTAAGCTCTGAGTTGAAGACGATTTCATGTTGTTCATTTAACTATTACACATTCTGCAGACACAGAACAAGAAAAAAACACACTGAAATGACTTATTGCATGATGGGAAATAGCATATGATTTGAATCCCAGTCAGAAGCTTTTCGAGTGAGGTTCTGTAATTCTCTCATAACCTTACTAAAGCAGGAAAAAGCAACAGACAGAGAGAGAAATAGTGTAACTGCAGATAAACATGGTAGAAAAGAAGCACCTGGGTGAGGATGGATAGAGGGAGGAAATGAAAAAGAGTCAAGGTAAAATAAGTGATGGGGTGAAATTACAGGGGAGGAGTGCAGCAGGAGGAAAAAGAGTAATGGTGAAACACGTGGAAAGTGGAGCACAGGTGAAGACAGGAGTGGATCTGAGAGTTTAGGCAATCAAGAAGAGGACAGGGAAGATGAAGGGAAAGAGAGGAAGGGCAACACGAGGTGAAAGGAAAGGCTGAGGCAAGGGCAAGGGAGAAGGAGAGTGTGGTCAGGAGGAGATAAAGCATAGAGTCCGTTATCCATCTGTTCCAGGGTTAGAGTTTGACCAGCTGAGGGGGGTCAGGGGTGAAGGGTCACCGACCCCTTGGCCCCGGCGCTCTGTGGTCAGTGCTCTGGCAGGTACACATGGGGACAGGATTATAAGGTAAATATCAAATCCGGTTGCTTTTCCACAGATGGAGTATCCAGCTCATATAAAAATGTACCGATTCCTGAAGAAAATCAGTTAATTCTATTTAAAGTATGTCTGAAATAGAAGGGAGTGCCTGTGTTTGTTTGTTTGCTCTCTTTATACATGGGTTGCTGCACTCCAAAGCTTTTGAGAAATAATGTGTTTTGATGTAGGCATTATTCAATATGTCTAGTGAGGTGTAAATATTTTTTAGTTGGAGCTGCTTTTTGATTAAATCACATGGAATTTATTAGCTGATTGAGTTTGTCCAGTTAACATTTAATTTAGATTTCCATACAAAGCACTTTAAGGATTTCTTGCTTATATTTGATTGTATATAAACAGTATGAATGGCCAAAATTTAGCTTTACTCATTTGACATGTAATTTATCAGGTTTTGGTTGTGGACAGATGAATTTAACATGTATCTGCATTTATATTTCTAAGCATCTATTGATTATTTACCTCCTGTTTATAATCAGTGGGTTGAAAATAAATAAGACCAATAAGTACCATAAGCTCAGCCAATCTGACAGTTTATATGCAATGAGAAAGTTATTTCCATGCAGTCACTTGGTTCTAAGGAAAGGCAGGGGGGCAAGGACCCCCACAACTGTGGCAGATTTCTTCATATATTTTCCACCCACAGTTTTTTTTATTTAACCAGAGTGGGAAAACTGTAATTATTTGTATTTATTGTATATTTGGATCCTCTTCAACGGCATTTAAAATGGTTTAGAACTGCCACTGTTACTGTAATGGAGATAAGAATTTATATTTATATATATAAAAGTTAATACTAATATCAGCTGTTGCTATACACTGTATGCATTTAGGCATTTAACTAATATATTTTTTTGTAAATCCTGTTATCATGTAGCATGGACAGTATGTGATGTACTGGTACTGCACTGTACTGCTATGGTAAATACATCTAAGGCTTAACAGCTCTTTTTGAACTGCTTAAAAATGCTCTGAGGATGGACTGGGTCTGGACCAGGCCATGTCAAATGTGGAGACACAGGAAGAACACTTATTGACAATTAACATAATCAACCTTTGTCCAGGTAAGCTTGTGTGTGTTTTATTCTGGCCTGGCTTGAAACGTTTGCTGTGACACATTGTGAACAGATGGACGTGTCATTGCAGCAGTCTGAGTCTACTTTCTATCCTGTACCTCTGAGTCTCCATGAAACTATTGTTTAGAGTTTGTCCAAAAACATACATACATATATAT
>JAOWBC010000001.1:21365458-21378514 GCA_028566105.1 Hypoplectrus providencianus
GGGGGGTGGAGGGGTTACTCTACAGGGTCAGTGAGGAGGAGTGGGAGAGAGAGGGGGCCGCTAAACGTGACGTAGAACAGTGGAAGATGGGAAAGGGAGGATAATGAGGGAAGAGAGTAAAGGAGAGATGGAGATCGAGAAAACAGAGAGAAAGAGCAGAGAGAGAAAGAGAGAGAGAGAGAGTCAGCATATTGATCGATCAGACCTGTCGGCAGCCAGACAGCCAGGGAGACGTCTGTCCTTGTGCTGCCACTCTCTGGCCTGCAGACACCTAACCCCCCTGCTCCTTCTGGGGTGGTGGCGTCAGACCGGGGGACCGTGCAAGTGTGTGTGCGTGCACGTGCTCATGTGTGCATGTTTACGTGTGTAGCAGTACATTTCTATTTGGTATTTAGCGTTCGTCCAAAGCGTCCACGTGCGTGTGTGTGAGTGTGTGTATCCTGCCCCTGCAGCCTGTCTGACGGTGCCCTGTGTCTTCCAGGGCCTCAGGTGTGGAGTGTCTTCTCCTCTGTGGAATTAACTAGGTTCCAGTCAGGAAAGTAATCTCACGCTCCCTGTCGCACACAGACGCATCTCAGGAGTATGGATTTTATCAATACAAAGAGCGCCGCGCACTGAGGCAATGCCAGCGCTCTAGTCTTTTCTGGAAGAGCTACTGTCAACCATCAACTACCGGCCCCTCCTCCTCAGACCCGGCGTCCCCATTTGGGATTTTGTCCTCATATAGAATTCCTGTCCTGGACAAGAAACATCATTTCCAGTGAATTTTCTCTGGCAGCTGGAGCGAGCAGAGACAACTCTGGCAGTTACAGCGGAGATGGAAAAAGTATTACTGTAGCTTAATAACCTTTATTTCAGTGTTATAATATTCAGCTGCAAGAAAAATTCTTAAATTCTATATCAGAGGTTTTCAACGTTTTCCAGGCCAAGGACCCCCAAACTGGAGAGATGGAGCAGGGACCCCCTACTTATGTATACAATTGTGTGTTATATTAAACTGGTCTCATAGTGCCTTGTAGAAATGTACCTTGTTATTGCAGTCAGTACTAAGATATTCAAATAATACACAAGTTCATATGTTCATGTTTTTATTTTGAACATGTAAGGTAGGTTAGGGTGTTTTTAACCATTTTAAACATACCTGCAGTATGGGCTGCATGTGTAACAGACAGAGTCAGCGTGTCACATACGGCCTGGTGATTGGCACAGCAGCAAAGATCCTTTATTAGCTAACAGATGATTGCTCTGTTGTTTAGCCGTGTACTACTACAATCAGGAAATCTCCCCTAAATATGTTTTATTTACGGCCTTAAAGCCTTGATTCTTTTGCCCCTAATCCCCAAGACCTTAAACAACAGCTGTATGACATTTAAAAATAACCTAATAATAATTATTTTTTAAGTGTTAATTATATGCGGGGTGATTATAAAAAAAATGTCGAATCAACCAAAACGTTCGCAAACCCTCAGTACCTCTGCAGACCCCCTGTTGAATACTTCTGTTCTATATTGATATTTTTGATAATTCTGAAAAACAATCAAAGTATTACCTGCCAAATATATTCATAGCACCAACAGTAACAGCCTTTCATGCATGGTGGTAAAGTATGAAACATAACATTCTGTATTTATCAAAAAATTATTTCAGGAAAGACTGAGAGAATATTTTCCTTCATGTATAAAGAATATTAATAAATAAATATTAAAAAAATAGATAGAGCCTTGCAGACACTTCTGGTTTTATTTGTCAAAAATGTGTTATCAACAAATGTCACTGGTACCACCTCTTCAATAGAAAAAAGTTCCAATGAAAACTGTTCACCCTGAGTTTTGAGGAAAACCAACATAATAGGGACATTGTTGTGGTTGGCATGCTGCTTTAGAATTTTTTAAATGCCGTATTTTGTTGCTGTGAGACCCACAAATGAAATTCCATTGAACTGAGGTGAAGTCCCTGAAAACCTCCGCGAACAAAAGCAAAACGGTCTGTAAACTACAGCTCAGTCAGACGTTTGAAAAACATCATAGTTTGATGTCTAGACTCCAACCTCATCATCCCCTGCAGTTAACATAAGAAGCTGGAGCGTGATGTTAAATGTCGGAGCGCGCAGGTGAACGCTGGGGCTGAAAGAGCAGGAAAGAGAACTGGTGCAGGGAAGCAGCAGCTTTACAGGCAGAGGGAGAAACAGGACAGGCTGTGTGTTTGGCAGATGATTTGGAGAGTGAGGTGTGTCATGTGTGTATGTAGCGGTGTAGCAGGTTCCAACTGCCTGAACAAGCTTTCCAGCATTGCTCCCTTTAAATGAGTTTCTTGTTGTTTTGTGTTTTATAACTTTGGTGCATTAATCCTAATACAACGTTCAAACGTGAAATGAAATTCACCTGTACAAGTTTGACCATGGAATCATTTGTGTTGTATTCATGATCCCACAAGACACAACGTTCATTATTTTCATTTTTCTCTTTTTACAGATTTATCTGAAAACCAATACTCACTTATAGCTGGATTGATAACATCATCAGAGGTGCACACAGCTTAGTGAATGTCACTGCTGATCAGGGCTCAAGAGACTCTTCACACTGCTTTTTTTTTTTAATTATTTTTTAGCAAGGTCCTGTTAGCATTAACCTGTGCACAAACACAAATGACATACATTTTTCGTGCTTCATTCATGTCTTTGCATTGGTGTCCCATGTTCCTTAACTTCTATGGAAAGTTTCCTCCCCATCTAAATGAAGCCCTAGGTACCCACAGGCCTATGTTCCCACAGCTCAGGAATGGCCCTTCCCTAATATACAGGATGTCTTCATAATGTGTGCCATGTGGGAACATAGGGCAAAGGAAACACATGCTCCTCTTGCATTGACCTCACATGTGATTATACCTCTTTAAAAGTTCTTTTTGTGTATGTAATAAACACTCATCATTAGACTTTCTGAGGAAATGTATTTCTTAACTTCCAGAATCGTATCTCCTGTTTGTAAATTTAAAAAATGTCTATGTTATTCCTTTAAGCAGGATTCACTAAACCACATAATCCAAATATCCTACACTTCAGTGGGCATTACACGGTAAATTTGATAGATTGCAGGTCCCGTTCTCCCTCAGCCTCTTCTCTTTCTCTCTGTCATTCTGTCTGTCCATCCATTACAGCTGATCCTATTGTTCCAAACCCAGAGAGCTGCGAGTTGACCTGAGAGGTCAGATAATCAGATGCTCTCCTCTGTGACCTGCACTAACCTGCAGTTCAGGGGACAGTGTGGTATAAGACCGGGCCTCTCTGTAGCCTGAGAGACAAGCTCATATAATGCTGGGGATGCTGTGCTGTTGTAAGCTTGATAATTGAAGTCACAGCTTATCTGGGACACAACACACCATGCTGGTGAAGCCATCTTACTGGACATTCCACTGTTTTTGATTTAAGGGAAAATTCTGTGTTATGATTTTTATTTATTCTCTGTCTGAACTCCCCCTAAAGCCAAATAACTGCAGCAATCCATTAGCTGGAGTCCGTATTTGAAACAAGTGAATTAAATGTAAACAGATTCCTCAGTATGGTTTAAACTTAAAACGAAGCATTTCAAAAGGCAGCTTCTTGGCTTCAACGCTCATCTGTAACTGCATCCAAATGAAAATGCAACAAACATGATGGGCTGACAAAAGCAAAACACAGAAGAGACCCCAGAAAATGGAGGCGAAAGACAGGTATAAGTGAAAGAGAGCGAGGGAGAGGAAGAAGAAACGAGCGTAGGAGAAGGTGAATCCGATTTCTCCCGGTAAATTGGACTCCCCTGCTTTCTCTAATTCATGTTTCAGAGCTGCTGCATCGATGGGGAGATGGAGAGGGTGAAGGGAGAGAGGGAGAAGAAAGGAGGGGAAAAGGGAAGACAAATCCATGCAGGGGAGAGCAGAGGGAGAGAGGGAGACTGCGGCCGCTCTCCCACAGGCAGACAGCAATCAATAAATCAATAGGAAACTGTGGTTGGCTGGAGAACGGCTGGGGCTGGGAGGATGGAGGATGGAAAAGAGAGAGACCTGAATCAAAGTAGCTCCAAGATGGATGGAGCGAGGAGAGGAAGGGAGAAGAGGAGGAGGGAGGGAGCGAGGGTTCAATAGAGGTGGAGGCGTTGAGAAGGTTGCAGGAAAGAAGGGAGGAAAGGTGGTTTTAGCGGGAGCTGTGAGGGGAAAATGGGTGGAGGTCCAGGCAGGCTTTTTGGGGATCCCCTCCCTTATCCTGCCTTCAGCACATCCTGCATCAGTGGTGCAGTGATAGGGCTT
The DNA here is from genome assembly GCA_028566105.1 of Hypoplectrus providencianus. Lineage (NCBI taxonomy): Eukaryota > Metazoa > Chordata > Actinopteri > Perciformes > Serranidae > Hypoplectrus > Hypoplectrus providencianus. The sequence goes on from JAOWBC010000001.1 coordinate 21,369,737, forward strand.
GGCACTGCGTGATGCCCCGCTGTGGTCTGCCCAATGAGCCCAGTGAAGCGCGGCTGTATCTGGGGCCGGGGAAAAGCCGTAGGCCCCCTCTGCCCGCTGGGTGCAGCCTGGTTGACTGGCTGCTTGCCTGGCTGCCTGCCTGCTGGCTGCCTGGCTGGCTGGACATCGATCTCAGTGGGTTGGAGAGTACAGCTGGACGCACACTGAGAGCTGGGGCTAAATCTGGCTCAGGCTCAATCAACGTTTGCACCTGTCTTTTCCAAAGGGAATTAAACGTAGTAGATAGAGAGAAAGAAAGAGTAATGGTGTGTGTGAGCATGTGAGTGTGTGTTTATGTCTGAGTGTGTGTGTGTTAAGGTTAAGTTTTAAAGGTACAGTGGGAGTGGATGGTTTGTAAGGAACATGCTGGTTTCGCTGTTAGTCAACATGGTGTTACTGCAGAAGGTGAAGCTGTAGCTTTATGACTGGTTGTGTGTGTTTGTGATAGACAGAGTGTGTCTGTGTGTGTGCTGAACTTATCTACGGTACACATGTGCTTTGAGGTGCAAATGAAAATGTGAATGAAAAGAAGATATTTGCTGAGCTTCTCAAACATCAGGCCATTTGTTTGAGTCAAACTGCAGAGATAGTGAGATCAGATCTTGTTTCCTTTGTGTGTTTGCCCTACTTTATGCGGGAACAGATTTTAAAAAAAAATCACTTTAGGATACTTACATGCAGTGTTGGGCAAATCACTTCCAAAATGCAATTAGTTACAGTTTCTAGTTACCTTTCCAAAACAGTAATTGAATTATTAAGTGACTTACTCCTTCATAAATGTAAGTAGTTACTAGGGAAGGTAGTTATTGCATTACCTTTTCAAAAACTTTCAATTATGTAAAAGAATTCAGATTTTAAGCAGGTGTCAAGACAGTTTCATAGAGGAGAACAGCATAGACCAGTACTTCATTTAACTTAATATTTATTGAACAACAGTGTAAAATAAGCATGAAATAAATAATAAATTGTCACACAACTTCCAGACTATAGGTACATAATGCACATAACTCTCCATAACAGTAAAAAATAAAGTGCTTTAAACTCTTTTCGCATTCAAATAGTTTCTTCTAAGAAAAAGTAAACAGTTGAATGCTAGGTGCTTTTATAACAGAACTGTGAAGATATTGACAAATCCAACATTAGATATCTATCCGTCTAGCCTTTCTATCAATCTATCATCTATCCACCACCTATATACTCTTAGCCCTATGAACGTGTTAAAATAGCAGCTTTGTGAGAAAAATATGGAGAGACAGAGACACACAGAGAAAGAGACACACAGACACGGAGTATCTCTATAGCTATTGAACCAATGATTGTATCGTAAAAGCAGCAGCTTTTCAAATTTCTGGTCAGACAGACGATTTCTTTTTGGAGTAATGACGACTTTCCCCAAGCTAAAGAGGCTCTCAACGGGGGCACTGGATGGAGGGGCCGCATTGTATTTAAGCTAAATGTTCTTTTGGAAATGCGTTATGACTGTCCATTATGGCGCTCCTGATTTGAAATAATCTGCAACTTGACCTTCAGCGTTTGCAGAGACATCATCCTCATCCTCAAATGAAAAGAATTCATCCTCTATAGCTGAGTGAGTGCTGCGGTGGCGTGTTGCTGCTGATCATCTCGTATACCTTCATCGGCTCCGTTACCCGAGTCTTTCGTGACCAGCTTGGTAGTGGCATGCACCGTTGCCAGATGCTTGGTTTGATCAGAATTACTCGAAACTGAGGCGGACAGAACTTTTTCACCTGGACACAATGTGCATTTTACATAATTGTTCTTACCTTTAATTTCAGTGAATTGAAGTATTGTCTATACTTCCATCCAAAAACATAGTTTTGATTCGGAGAGCTCACTCGCCATCGTTGCTTCTACCTTTATATTGTGACTATTAGCGTCACTAAGGGGCATGTAACGATTTACATATTGTTGTAAACAAGCCATATGATTGGCTTACCATGAAACTGTACGCTACCTTTAACCAATCATCAATACCTATCAAACTGTCTACCCCATTCCCCTGTTCTCCCACCAAAGGAGGACAATCAGAGAAAAACACCTTTCATTGGCAGCTCCTGTCCTGTTCACTGCTGAGCGAGCCAGGTTGGATAGCAGCAGTAACCTGAGGTTAAAAACACTTCAACCCCTGGCTATTACAGGTAGATGGTGCCTAAGTAACGTGCCACATTTCACTGTTAGTAATAGTAACGGCGTTATAACAATTAACGTAGTAATTGAGTAGATCATCTGTTACTGGAAAACTATAACAGCGTTAGTATCGCCGTTACTTCTAACGCCGTTTGTCCTAACACTGCTTACATGTGCCATTATGAGTTAACTCACTGTATACAACCAGTAGCTGGCTAGCTTTGCATGGCATAACAGGTGGAAACTGCCCTGTTTGCAGGTGACAAAATCCTGTTTGTTCATGTTGCCCTGTCTGGGAGTCACTGCACATTTATGTAAGTGGACATTTTCCTCAGACAGAGCCTGGCAGGTTGCTGCCCCCAGAATCAGCTAAAAGGTGCTAAGCACATATTTTGATCCTCCTACCTATAGTGCACAACAACAGCATTATCAATTTCTGGAAACTACGACCTGGTTACACATGAAAATCCACAGTCCTGTTCTTGTACTAGTAAGGGAATCTATTAATGGTACATTTTAGAGAATGTAGACATCTCTTCAGTGATATCACAAATATGTGGGAACTCACACAATAATAATAGATAAATAGAACATAATATAAGATGAGAAATAAACATACAATATATATTACCAGAAGACAGCTGGAGTAATCTTCTTATCATAATGTCAGCAGGAACACAAATCTGGGCAATCCCCAAAAGCACTTTTAGAAACTCCCCCATAACTCCAGCCAACTCAGAAAATTATATCTACCAGTATGTCACTATTTATGTCATAATATTCACATTTTATTCATTTAGTGAATGTTTTGTGCTACATTTTAAATAGCCTACAATTTGCCATATATACTTCCTAGGGATAATTTCAAATGTCAATTTTTACAACATCATTTATTTAGTTTTTAAAAACAGAATAAAACAATGGCAGAATCAGACATAAAGAACTCATAACGTGTACTCATAGAAAATGAAACACCCTTTCATGCCATTTTATCCTTTCAGATCCACGCTCCAGAGTGGTTCAGTGTTTGACCATGAACATAATTGAAAACATTCAATAATTGAAATAGCTTTCAATCATTCAGAACATTAACAACAATTTCAAATGTCCAATTCCCTAAAAACATCACACGGTGAGAAACAGCGTCCCTGTGTGAGAAGCCTGATACCTGTACAGTGACTTACAGCCTCTTCATTTGCACCCACTGCATTTTACTGCTTGTATTTAAAAACAAATAGACTGCAATTTAAGCATTAGATGGCGCAGCTTGGACGATCTGATCTCTATTAGCACGCTTCGGCAAACTCTTGAGATGTTTATTGCTATTGTCAATAGTCATTGTGCAATTAAGCTGTTTGCATTGATAGCCTATTACATGGCTTTCCACAGAGTCTTTATCAACTGCAGGGCGGATGTGCAGACTGTCAGAGACGTATTGCACATGTAGAACTAATGGCTGCTGTCCAGCTACTCGTTAGCTGTCTGTAACAAACAACTAGTCCTCTCCGCTGCTTCCTTCCCTTTCTTCTTTCATTTTTCTCCCCCCTCCCCGTCCTCCCATCGACTATATTTTCTTAGCCTTTCTGCTCCCCTCGTCTCCTCAATTTTCTTCTCCCCTTGACCTTTCCTCTCTTACTCCATGTCTTCCTATCCTTTCCCGTCTTTCCTCTTCTTCTGCTGTTCCTGTCCTCTCCCGCATTGGCTTTCTATCCCCTCCTCTCCTCTCCTCTCTTTTTCTCCTCTCCTTCTCTCATCTCTGGGGTCCCATCCTAGAGAGGCTGCTCCCGCCCAGACACAGATGGCCCCCAGATCAGATTTATCAAGGCCAGTAGAGCCCTCTGCAAAAGGTCACTCTCTTAAAAGCTGACCGATCAATGGTCCAACTCCTAATACTAAGAGCCGTGCTTTCTCGTCCCTTTTCTCTCTTCTGTGTGTGTGTGTGTTTGACCATGAGCGTGTCTACATGTAGGTGTGTATGCTTTTATCCATACATGTACCTGTGTGTGCGTGTGTGTGTGCTGCTCTGAGACGGAGACGAGGGCCCTGGGTGTTACTAATCGAAGGGCCGTCCCTCAGACGGTCCTCTAATGACCTCTCCCACCTCTAATAGTGCAACCTTATTGAGGGTCTACTAAATATTTCAACAAGTCATTAGCTCATTACACGTCATTATCTACAGCGCGTTCGGCCCGCCAGGATTAGCTGCGAGACTTTTAGCAACTTCTCTGCAGGAAATCAATAATCGGCAGACACTTTCAATCACCGGGCGTGTGCGTGATCATGTGTGTTGATCACAATTTTACACATTTGTACATACACACACAAACACACACACACATGCAGAAAGATGTTCTTTTTTTTTGTTTCTTTTTCAGAAATTCAGTGTCGGTTTTGAATTTTGTGTAGAAAATGAATGGCTCCTGCTTTACACAGTTACACTGATTTAGGCAGCCCTGTGCCATAGGTGTTAAGACACTGACTGTGAACTCCTAAGTCCCACATTAGAGTCTGGTATATTCCTTTAAATCCTGTGTCACACTACATTAGTAATAATCTGTAGACATTATGCAAGTGTTGCCAATCAAGAGCCAAACATTAACATCCCAATGGTTTTCTCGACATCAGCGGCTGAATAATGAGTTTGAGTTGAACTAAATTTAACATATGTTATCTTTGTTTGTGTTAAACCAGATCCATAAATTACCCTGAAGATGCTTTAATATAAAAGTAACACAATAGGCTGTTTCTGGCTGTTGGAACATTTTTGTTGTGGAGTGCACCCCCCAAGCATTGTGAGACAAATTTATGAATAGACCGAGAACCAATCAGGGCAACAATATCTGACGTATTGCTGAAGGAGGCGTTAGTCGCGGCTGTGCTGTGTTTACAAGCAGCAAAAAAAAAAAAAAAAAATAGCAGTCTGGTCACAAACTTTCTCAAATTACAGCTCTGGACTGTGACTACTAAATAGAAGACTTAACACCAGTCCAGATAATCAGTTTTATATGATTTAAATGAATAGTCCAGTGAAAATTATATTACATGCTCATTTAGTTTGGAGACCAAAGCAAAGAACAATTTAAACAGAAGCAGCAAAGGGCCAAGTTGTTCTGAATTGAAGTCCCTTTAATGGGTCAAGAAAAAAAATAAAAGTATAACTTCTACATTCCTTATAATGAAACCATCTTTCATTAGACATTCCATGCCTGATAAACATCCATGAAGAAAGCTGCATCAATATTAAATTAATGTCCTAGTGAAATATAGTAAATAAAAATTAACTGATTGAGAAATACAAGAGAAAAACGTCATTATGTAGGTCATCAGCTTATGACTCTCATTTTTGCACCTGCCAAGAGGTTGCTCAGGATTTTTTCCGTATAATTTCATTTCTATTAACATTGTGGGTTGTCCTTCTTGTGCGATAGTCAGGAAATAGGAAATTAGAGCCATCACATTCACTGTTTACAGAGCGTGAGTTTACCAGGAGCCATCCGTTTAGTTTTTAAGGGTCACGGGCCAAGGTTGAGTGCCTCGGATCTAGTGTTTCAAGGGTTTGTGTGTTGAACCTGAGCGTGCCTGCTGCCTGGGAGGGAAGCGAGAGCTGTTTAAGGCTACCATGAAACCTCTTTGACACACTTTAGGAGTCACTTAACAATGGGCAGGATGTGCGTGGTTAAGTGTGTGACTAATTTCTTTTAACACACTGTGAGATTGAGAGACTGGAGGCCAGAGGGGGGCGGAGCTGCTACTTGTTAAGAAGGTCAGAGGTCAGCTCTTCTTGAATAGACCCAGAAATCCCCAATCAATTACGCAAACACACACACACACACAAACAGAAACACACGTCCACATACAGATGCAAGTACAACGCGCACACACACAGAAGCAGCAGAGGAGTCTATTATAAGCTAATACATTTTTTTTGTTTGGAGCGACGCTGCTGCATACCAAAGAGAAAGGGATATAATTCTGTGGGGGCAGTGAATCGACAATCAGTCAACGACAAATGGGAAGCACAGCGTCCGTAAACAGTCTTAACAGTTACGACCTAAACAGCAGCTTTCTCTGCTCCGGCGTTTGCCTTAAACGACGTATCTGTGGGTCCATCTATCACTCTCTCCTCACCCGCTCCTCCTGCTGCACCCAGACAGAAGAGGGGAATCAGCTAAAAGTTTAAAAGCTTTATTATAAAGAGGAAATACAATTGCTCTCTTTCCTTGCTCATCTGTCTTCCCTTTGCTGTTGTGCGCTGTCCACTTGGACAGCAGCAGCATTACTCAGCAAAACAGCAAATCTCCTCATCGGAGAAATTAATAAGTGAGATATGATCTAATAGGTGCAGGAGCCACTGCTGGAGCGCTAGAATATGTAATCAGATTTGAGTTGCTTCGCCTACAAAGTGTTTTCTTTGAGTAAAACGCTTCTCCCATGTATTCTATTCAGTTAACTTTATTTCATGCTCACTTGCATTGTATGAAGATGTTAAATGGTTTACTGAGTTAGTTTAATCCTTCATGTACATATCATAAAGGCGGTTTTGGAATTTGCCACATCCATGTTTAACAGAATACATGTAATGTGTTAGAGTTTATGAGAAGAAAAAGGGGAGTTACATTGCAGTGATTACAAATTATTTTCAGTAAAAAGCTCATATGTAGGATGTAATATTCATTGTGTTGCATTGCATCTTTTTATTTTTACTTCTGGACAGCAAAACTGGGGCACATCTGACACACCTGTTGGGGAAGGATGGAGCTGTCTTCACATCCAGACACGCTCCACTCTTTTGGCAGCATTTGCTCACATTCCGAGTGCTGTTTTAGACTGGTCCTCATTTGAATTTATTATCCCATCTACCTGCCTGCTGCTCTAAACAGATGATTTTAGAACGTTTCAGCATTACTCCCCTGTGTTCGACATCTGTTATTGAAGTTGCCAAATACAATCAAATGTAATAGGCTACGTTACTTTGATCTTATAATGAAAACAGTTCCCTTCTTTGTCATATTTTTAACAGGATAACTAGTAATCTGCAACCTATTCCATTTCAAGGAACCCTTTGCAGAACTGCATGAATGTAACTACTGACATTTCAACACTTTGTGCAAAGTAAGAGGTTTAAATCATTTTTATGTTTGAAGCATTTCTTGAAATAAATATCTTAATAATATTGTGATATAATTTGCATGTATGTATCTGTGTGATTGTGTGTCTTTATGATCGCTGCAGAAAGAGTTAAGAATCCTGCACTGGTGGAAACTGTCTCATGTGTAATTGATGATGAAAATAACCTCTCACACTTTGTTTAAACTGTGATCATGCTGCCTCTTCCTATCCTGATGGCAAACCTCAAACTATATCACACACAGCTATCCTACATTCTACAATATCTGTTTGATTTTCTCATTTTCCACCTTTGTACACTCCCTAGCCACTTCTCCTCCTCTCATTTCTTCCATCTCCTCGACTCGTGCTTGTTTCGGTCGTAGGCCCATCCCAGCATCCACCCCAACAATATTTCACATCCTGATTTATTTTGGTCCTGGAGTCATGCAACCCTAAATATTGTAACTGACCCTGGGTGTATTGATCTCCCTGTGTCGGCTAGCACTGCGACTTCCTGCCTTATAACGACCCTATGAAACCCTCCACGATCTATCATTATCAACATCGTCATCATCATTTAGGAAAAAGAGCAAGGCACTCCATATTTATCTGTTTGTATGTGTGTGTGTTCATTTGGAGATGTGGGCACTTTTATGTGTGTGCTGCGCTGGTATTTTCCTCCACAGTTTCTGCATTTGTATACCTGCATCTGCAGTACATCAGCTGCCTTTTAGTCCGTGTGTGTGTCTTTGTTTATCTGCAGAGTAAATGTGTGTGTGTGTCCCTAATGATGCTATTTGGCCAGAGGAGAGAAGAAGCCCCTGTCACCATTGTAATGAGGGGTATTTATATCAGTTACCTGGCAGTAAACCACTCTGATCTCCTCTCCTCATGTCTCATTCCAACAAGACAGGTGTGTGTTTTGTGTGTGACAGTGCTTGTTTGCATTTATAAAAATTCATGTGTGTCTAAGTGCACGTAAATAGGTAAAGGTAAAGGAAATGTGCAGGATACCAAGGACACACCACTATGGTGTGTATATGTGTGTGTGTGTTAAAGAGAAGGAGGAGTGTGTTGAGGGTGGAAGAGACAAAGAGGGTAAATTGAAAGGAAATGATGAGCGATGAGTCTGTGTCGCACATTAGTGTTCTGCAGTTTTTTTCTCCGTGATTGTCTGTTTCCTTGGACCTTACTGCATGTGTGTAAGTGTGTGTGTGTGAGAGAGATCTGTGCAGCCTCAGGGTGCAGTTTTTATCCTTATCTGTACGTCCAGGAGTGTGACACATCTGAAAACGCCTTTAGAAATTTCAACATCTTTTGACTAGAGGCCTTAAAATACAAGTGTGTGCGTGAATGTGTGAGTGTGTGTGCTTTACACCTACAGCCTTGGTTGGAGCTGTGCATGTATGTATGTGTGTATATACGTGTGCGTGTGTTGGAATAGTGGGGGTGGGAGGGTGGGGGGTGAGACCGTATCCATGG
>JAOWBC010000001.1:21459291-21469889 GCA_028566105.1 Hypoplectrus providencianus
GGCATGACCAGGTGTCGCTGCACCGGGAAGCTGTCTGCACACTGTGCAGAATATTAACAAGCCTTGCCACACACAAATGGGCAGACACACATTTTTTTCTAAACATGCATTAGAGACACATAGACAGTTCACACACACTTCAGATGCCCAAGAGAAATGCTCATACAGTTGTCATGCATGCCTACACAGCGAAAGTACTGTACTAAACTAAAATGTCTATGTGTGTGCAACAAGATCTCCAACCCCAGCGACAGAAAAGACTGTCAAGCGTTCTAAAAATAATTCGCACATTGGTTTCAAAGTCTAAATTCACAGAAACGGCAGCCTTTTTCACAACAAATGATATAGGTTTTAGGGCAAAAAAAAAATCCAGGTGAGGGGATATAAAAGACAATTTAAACAGTAAATAAATGTACAGAAATGCCTGCAGCGAAGTAGTTGCTACTAATGTTATTGACATTATGCATTCCCAACCCTACCCATCAGAGCCTAACCCCAACCCTTACACCCTGCATTTTATTGTAACCTAAAACTTAAACCAGTGTCTTAACCCTCAAAAAGGTCTTTGTAAAGAAGAGGACAACCCAAAATATTCTCACTTCCCCTAAATGTTCTCTCTCTGTTGGTTGATACATATTGTGGTCATCACTATGTAGGAAGTGCATGCACACAAAAATACATGCACATGCAGACAGCAGTCAAGGATTATGACCGAAATCCCCCTCCCCACTTCCACAACACTGTGGTATTGTTGTCAGAGGATGTGATTTTTCTCTGCTCTCGCTTTCTGCTTCTGATTGATGGAGGAGTGAAAAACATTCAGCTGCTCTCCTCTGAGACATTTATGCGCATGGACCCAGAAAGCTACGGCATACGGGCAAGCACACTCCTATGCATATATGTAAAGATAGGCGTGGACATGATGTCAAGAAAAGAGACACACATGTAGAGTGTGATGAAGTACATCCACACAAATACAAAGATTAAATGAGGACTTAAGAGGAATGACGCATAACACATAAAGACAGTAGATATTTCTGATTTAACTTGTACTGTACTGTTATATTCGTGCAATGTCTTTCAGTGTTTTCATCATTGAGGAGCAGCATGACTTCATTGGTGCCAGAGGCAGCTCGCCTCAGATTACAGTAAACCCCGTGTGTGTATATGTGTGTGTATAATCCTCCAGCATGCACGTGTTCACTACAGTAGGCTGTGCTGCTGTATGTTACATGTGTTTGTAGGTTTCAGAGTAAATCCTCAGTTTGTAGGCTGGAATTACTCAACATCTCCCACTTGTAGCGGGATGTTGGGATTAATGTCCCTGGATTATTCCTCCTTTAGATCCTTGTGTGAGTGTTTGATATGCAGACGGTGGTTTGCTGCACATGTACTGTACCGTGTTCTTTGTTAGGCAATTGTATTGATTACACGCACAGCAAATGTGTCCCAGTTTAGAAGCCTGTCTAGCTTTGTTTGTAGTTTAAAGCCAGGGAGAAAATACACACTGGATTCAGAAGGTGTCGGTCATAGTAAAATAACTCAATTGCTTGCCCAAACAAGCTGGTATGTGAAGTAACCAAGAAAAATATTTTACACAGTTAATAGCATGAGTGAAATTTGCTTAGGCTCACACAAATCCTATCCTTGAGGATATAGATTAAAGGGGTATTCCAGTGAATTAGTATTAGACTTCCATAAAGCTGAGGGGACTGGCAAGAGAGAGATTAGACAAGCAGGAATTGTCAAATTCATGCAGCAGTTCCATATATGGGTCAAACTTCAAGAACACTTCCCGTAATGCAGAATATTGGTCCTCCTTTACCAATCATTCTAAAGTAAAAAAAAAAAAAAATCTTCATGAAAACAGTCCTGGCATTTCCCCTGTGACCAACTCACCACAACTGATCACACACAACTATCTAAGGGCTCTCCTGACCATGTTGATACCAACCATGTTTATTTGACTAACTCTCAGAAAACATGTTTACATGTCAAAAAAATGTTTTAGGTGTGAAAACTACCATACAAAGACAGAAATGGCCTACCAGCACATTGAACACTGTCACACTGATATAATAACCTTCAGTGTCTAAAAGCTATGTATCACCTCCAAATCTACCAACAGCTGATGATGGTGCTACAGATGACAGCAGACCAGCTTCACAACACTTACAGGACTGAGCATCATGTAAACATAAGAAGGCACTATATTAAACTGCTAATATAACAGTACATATGAACATATGAACAGTAACAAGAGTAAGACTAGCGCGTTGCTGTGCCAGTCAGTTAACTTAAAACAATTAAAAAGTCAGCGTGTCCTTAACTGTAAACTCCATCAGAAGTGTGGCTGCACCAAAGTTATTGTCATCATGCACACATAGTGGAGAATCAGAAACGTACTATGCTTTAAATACCTGGCTGCACATGCACTCACTACTGTTTGGACCCAAGAAACCCATCCATACACAACACATTGATGACATTAAGCAGCAACCAAACTTCAGTTTGGTGTGTCAAAGCACTGTAGTCTTGTGCATATTTTTGTGGATGGGCTGGGCATTTACCTTCAACAGTGAAGTGACACGACCTTCGAAGTCCAATGAGCTAAAACTTGCTATAAACAGGAAATGAATTATAGCAACTACAGTAATTTTCTCAGATTTGAAAAAGCTCAAAGTCCCACAGGACAAGACTCAATACGAATGATATAAAGTACAATTGCTGGTGTGTCTCTTTTGACAGAATAAAACTAAGTAATATCAATTATTTAGTTCAGTTCTGAATATTTTTTTCTAAAGGAGAATCATAATCACCATTATTTGGGAAGGTATAGTGTCTTTATCCACAAAAATACATTAAAGTCTCCTTTTTATGGAAATTTCCATTGACAGAGTCACAAAAACATACAATCCCAGATACGACTTTAATGCATTAACTTCCCAACATTTCTTTTCTTCTTTCTTCTTCTTCATTTGACTTAAAATCAGCCTTTAGTTATGACTCATATTTTGCTTAGGAAGCCAAACAACAATTAATGTTTTTCCTTTGCAGATATTTAGATAGCAAGTTATGCTAAACTAAAAATTGAATAAAAAAAAAAAAAAAAAACCCAAACATTAAAAATTGCAATAGTATGCAAGTTTGGCATTAAGAGTGGGAGGATGATCTGTTTTATCAAGCTTGCTCATGGCTTTTGTTTCCAGAGCTTATTGGTTTCACATACGATTGAAAGATTTACGTAGATTTGACAGGCGAGATGTTGTACTGGGAATGTAAACTACCATTTTCTCTTCCCTTTTCCCATGAAGAGCAGCCAGTAAAAAATATGCATGCCATAATACCTGTTTCCAACCATTCCCAACCTGTCAAATGGCCTCTTTACATAATCTCTCTCAAAGTATTCCCAATCCCAGAGGCTACAGATTTAAAGCAAAGAAATGATTTCTCACAATGCCACCTGTTTGAGGCTTAGAGAGAATCTCCTCCATTGAATGACCCAAAGCTGTAAATCCTTCACACAGTCGACAGCCTCTCAGAGTCCCTTTGTGATTGAAAGGACAGATTGATAGCCCTTTGTGTCTGTGTTTTGAGGTTTTATTGATACTTTAGAAGGAATAGTCATTTCCTCTTCACATTGATTTAGTGAGACACATGATATGTGAATGTGAGTGTGTGTGCATAAGTGTTAGTGTCAGCTAAGAAAAAGCTGTGCTGTCTCCAGTGCAACGCTGCTTGATGTACAACAAATGCTTCTTCCTTGGTCTTAATCATAGTTATTTAGAATAAATTTAGATTTATTACTCGCTTTCTCTCAGGATAAGCTATCTGCTATAATCACAAATAAGCTTTCCTCACAAAAAAGTATTCGGTTCAAAATTGTGTCAATTCGGGTTTTCCACTGCAGCTTTACTGTGTTCTTTCTCTCCTTTAAGTGCTGGTTTGCACACTCACTTCCAGTTGGCTGTAAATACCTCAAGCTGCGAGCATCAGTGGATTAAATGTTATGTTTACTGCTTGTGTTGACATTTTCAGGAATTTAATAATGCCAGACGGAGGATGTCACAGCCTGCAAAAATTCCCACATATCCTACTTACATTAACCTCAAATAGGTTGTCATGGCTTTTTTTTCCCTTCCAGTTTGCAGTTCAGTGGAATTTAACATCAGGAAATCTGTTATGACAGGAAGGCAGCACTGGATTACTTTAACAGTTATGGCTCATGTTAGTCAGAAAAAGATAGATCTAGTGCTGCATTCAACACTAGTTTGGAAGTGGTGGTATAAATTATGAAATAGGTAGGTCCCTTTTGTTGTTGTTTAAAAATATGGGTATTAATTGACTTTTTGAGTTTAGATGTCAAGGATATTGTTGGCAGACTGGTCGCTCCATGGCTTAAATAAAGCCGTAAGGTTGCAAATAAGCTGCCTTCTCATTGGGGATCACTCCTTTTATAGTAGAAGTGCAAGCAGCACAGGACAAGCTTTAATATTAACGGCTGTGTAGATAGAATTCCCCACCAAAGTCATGCTGAATGTCAGGTACTGGGCCAAGGGTCAAATATTGATTTCCAGGCAAACACAACACTTGGCTGGCCCACAGAGGGATGACAAACGTCAATATCGGTGTTTTGTGTCTTTTTAAATAAATCAGTCAGCTATATTTACCCCATCATTTACCACCTTCCAGAGTAATATCCAATAGTAAAGAGACATAAATGTGGAGTAAACACTGGAAGATCATTTAAAGAGAGTTCTGTAGCATTTGGGTTAGACAGTTAAATGATCACTTAATCATCATACGACAAATATTCTGTAAAAGGTCAGATGACATTTTGCAGAGTTGCTGAGTTGACAGAGAATATGATACCATAACCCCGACCTTGACCTGAACAGTGGAATGGGGGCTAGCGTTAGCTATAATGCAATAAGGTCCTCAGTTTCAGCATGGAAACAGTCCATGCTGGTATTTCTGTGAAGAGTATATATACTTTCCTATTTGACCGCAGCAGTCAACACCTAGGCCTGAAAAACAGTCAGTAATAGACTTCAACAAGAATCCACAGAGAGGAAGTAGTGGTCAGATAATCATGATGTAATGAGGGACTACTTAGCAACTACTCAGTATTTGTTTCACCTAACTACAGACCGCACAAAGAGAGTGATTCATGACTAAAGGTGATCTTATTTTTGGACATGTACTTGGTGTTGCAATGTCAGGTATTCATACTGAAATGGCCAGGGCTTTGAATAATGTAGTAAACATACATCAAAGTAATCTCAGTGAGCAAAAATGTTTGCAACAACTCCCTCTAAAAAGCTCCCAGTATCACTGACCAATCAGAGCAGACTGGGCTTTCTTAGCCAGGACATGATGTTAAAGAGAGAAGCACTACAATGGAGTGTCATAGACATAGAATGGATGGAGGTGCAGGAAAATCAATTTATTAGAACATTAAACCAGGTAAACATGTTAGTACAAACCCCAATAATAGTATGAAGCTAAAATGATGCACAATATGCCACTATATGGACGAAAGCATTTGATCACAAGCGTTAATTACTGAATTTAGGTGTTTTAATCAGACCTCTGGCCGCGGGTGTATAACATTAAGCACCTGCCCATGCAGTTTCCATTTGCAAGCATTTGTGATGTAAAATATGTCATTCTGAACAGCTCAGTGACTTCAACTGTCGTACTGTGATAGGATACTACCTCCGCAATAAGACGGTTTGTGAAATTTCATCCCTGCTGAATATTCCACCGTCAAATGTAGGTGATATTATTAGAAAGTGGAAGTGTTGGGAACAACAGTAACCCAGCCACAAACCATGTAACACTACAGAGCGGGGTCAGAGCAGTTAAGGTTTACGATGGGTAAAAGTGGGCAACGATCTATTCCACAGCTGAGGAGCTCTAAACTTCTACTGGTAATAACGTGAGCACAAAAACTGGTCCACACAGCGCCCTGACCTCCCCCCCATTGAGTGAATTTAGGAGGAACAGTAATGAAGATTGCAAACCAGGCCTTCTCATCCAACATCTGTGCCTCACCTCATTATTGCTCTACACCATGAATGGGTGCAAATTCTCACGGATACAATTGTGAAAAGCCTTTCAGGAAGTCTAGAAGCTGTTATAGCTGCAAAATTGGGTCCAAGTACATAAATCCGGTTATTCCTAACCATTCATTATTTTATAGAAGTGCTCCTTGGAACTATCATCCAAGATAGACTAAAATATTTAGTTTTTTTATTGGTAATGATTTATTCAAACTTTATATTCAAAGTATGTGTGACAATATTATCAAAATTTAAACCACATCAGATCAGTTGAATGTTCAGTTGTCTTATCCATAAACTACAACATTCACTAAGGGAAAATGCAGAAACCTGGAGAGCCGTACTGAATGGATAATAATAACCAAACTGCCAGTGTGGGTTGCATAAATGTAAATATATTCCGGTATTCTGGTAAATGTAGTTTGTCACTTTAAAGTGAGTCAGCGTAGGCATAATAAAAGAAACCGTTTAGCAAAGGTTGTGATAGGACCACATGCTGCACTGCTAC
Source organism: Hypoplectrus providencianus (assembly GCA_028566105.1). Taxonomy (NCBI): domain Eukaryota; kingdom Metazoa; phylum Chordata; class Actinopteri; order Perciformes; family Serranidae; genus Hypoplectrus; species Hypoplectrus providencianus. The sequence continues at coordinate 21,465,865 of JAOWBC010000001.1, forward strand.
AACTTAAAATATCCTAAGGCATAATTAAGCACTGTACATAAAATCTTTATACCTAAGACTGATGTGACAATTGACTTTCAGTATGTGATGATAAATGTGAAACCAATTTACAGAGTTAAACAGCAAAATAAAGCAATATTTCCTCTGGGAAGCTTCATTTATCCTTGCCTTGTGTTTGATTAGTGCCAATGTCACTAATGATCCCTGCTTCATGTCAGTGGCACTTGTTAATACATTAGTGTAGGTTGCTTTGATCATGTGTGTGTGTCTGTGCTTTGCAAATTGCTCCTATTCATCACAGTTCACATGCTTGCTGTCCTCTTGTTGTGTGTGTGTGAGTAATAGAACTGGAGCTCGTGTCTCTGGCCTACACCCTGGGTGATGCTATCGAGGATAGGATGTCACAAGACATTACATCACTTCTAATCTCCTTAAATCTCCTTCCATCCAGTTGAGGAAGTGTAGGCGGCAATAATGAAGAAAGAAAATGCCACCTCTAACCAGGAACACGCCTGAGGCACAGTGATGTCTCACAACGAAGAGATGACCCCAAAAGAGTCAGTGTCCCCACCTCCCACACACACAAGTAATTCAGAACTGACTCGTGTTTCCAGCTGTGAGTTACATCACATTCAAATCTTTCACGGACAAACTGCTGCAAAATGAAACCCGCCATAAATATGAGATTGATCTAGTGAGAATTTTCAGTACTTGTCAAAGCCGGTAAGTTTGGAGAATGTAAGTTCTGTTTGGTGTGCTACCAAAATGATCAATGTGATCAGGTTGAGCACACAAGCTCAGACAACCTCAGACATGTTTATTGAAGGCTATGCGCCAGAGAAGAGTTGCAATTAAACTAAACAAGCAGGTAAAGCTTCCAATACTACTAAGCTAGAGAGCAGTAACTTCCTGGAGGTTTTGCTAGTTGCATGGTTACAGGTCCCAGTTGAGAACCAGTCCCAAACACAATGTCTTATTTAACAAAAACAACAACAACAACAACAACAACAACAACAACAAAAAAAAAATACATCAACTAATTATTGTTTGTGCTAGGGCTACACCTAATGATAATTATTTTAAATAATCTAACAAAATGTACCCTAAATCAATTCCCATTGTCATGTATACTACAATATTTCAATCATCTTTTCTTTGAAACAACAAATATGATGAACAAAGTATGCACTGCAGGGCATTATTCCTTAACACAAAATAGCCCAGTCTTAATTGCTCATGTGTGCTTTACAGTTAACAGTGGCGGAAAAACCCCATGCATTTGTGAAATATTGCATTAAGAATCACTGTTAGGTCTTCAAGTGCAATTTATTTTAATACAGCCACAGCCAAAATGCTAAACAAATCCTAAAAAAGCCATTAAAATCTTAAAATCGATGGTACCATAAAAATAAATAAGAAATATTGAATATTGGGTCATCTTGGTACCAGTGATCCACTCATGAATATTGTGCTTTTTCTTAAAAGACACAATTTTTGTTGCCGTGCTTCATGTCTCTATAAGGCCAGCACATTTGAAAGTTGTTTAGTGACAAAAATGGCTTAAATAAAGAACCTAACCCAGGAAGATACAGATTCTTAGAGAGGAAGGACACAGCTGCCACCTTAAAGCCAGTAAATGCAGATGCAGTCCATCAGCAGTTGGATCCACTCTTTTGAAATACAGACAAACTAACAGCTTGGCAGACAAACCAAGATCTGGGCGTCCATGTTTCTTCAGTGAGAAATGACCACATCCTGATACACATGAGCAGGGAAAACTGATGAATGACATCACAGGAGCTTCAGCAGCAGTGGTCAAACCAAACTAGTGTCCAGTGTTCTTGCCGCTCTGTATGTGGCCGACTTTTAGATCATGGCTTAAGGTCCTACAAGGCTGCCAAGAAGCCCAAGATCAATGAGAGACAATCACACAAGAACTGGACAGCCAGGAATTGGAAGAAGATTCTGTGGTCAGAGCCCCCTTTATGTTCCTCCTGCTATTGTGAGGATACCAGCATGAACAGCATGTACTGTACCTACTGTCAAGCCAGTGGAGGCAATGTCATAGTTTGGGGATGCATTGGGGAAGCAGTGCTGCTGGTATTAGTTATCAGAGACCTGTGTCAAAGTGTTGGAAAACACATTTCATTTCTTGTTTTCTGACTTTTTTAATAGAGCTTTTTTAATAGCTGATAATTATTTATTGTTTGCACAGCCCTAAGAGATCACATGCCACATTTTGAGCGTTTTAAGTAATCTCTCTCATTTTATAATTAAAATGTCAAAATTAACAAGCTATAAGAGATAGAAGCTATAAAACAGAATAAATTGGTATCTATGCCAGACTATACAGCTTTGGCTCCACACCATGGGTGTAAATCACCTGCAGCTTTGTTAACTTGATATTCAAAAGTCCTCTAAGTTATCATATTTCTGATTTTAAGATACTTTTACACATGCAAAACATACATGCAAAATATTTCTCTAAATGCTTATTGTAAAATATTAGGAAAAGAGTGTGCATGTATTGTGCAACAAATATTCTTTCTCATTCATTATAATCAGGGTAGGAGGCAAACCTATTTGGTCTATGTCTCAGCAAATAATGGTAATATAAGTCCTGAGAGTGTTCACTCACAGCTATAAATGACACGGCATTCAATATGTGTTTTAATCTAATCCTGTGATATTTATGAGCCAGAATGGAGCATCCTTTGTCATATCTGTCACTACCTGTTGTGCTCTTGAACCAATAACCCATCATGCCTTGCTTTGTTCGGGTGATAAACTGTGGCAATGCTCCCCAGGTGGATAAATGCCTTTGACTACACATTTGTATTAACTGAAGCCACAGGAGTGAGCCCTTTCTATAAACTCCCCTTTTCAGATTGGTGAATCCTGGGATCTGTAAATGTGTGTGGCCATCTGTCTGTAACTGAAGGTTTTTTCTTTCAGTAATGCTCAGAGAATGTCCGCCGCCACAGGGGAGCAAAGGAAACAGTGATGGCATGGTGCAATGCAGCTGCAAATGTTACTGTGCTGCTTCGAACTTCTCTGACAACACAGAGACACAGCCTCACCTTCATTTCCACAACATTCCTGTACGGGGGGACTGCCAGCTTATTAGCACGGCTGACACAATGACCTCCATTCCTTCAGGGGGTCACACCTAGGAGGGAATATGAATGTGTCATTATGAGCTGCCAAAACAACTACAAATATACCTGACCACACAGAGGAACCACGGAGAGAAAACACGGAGACTGCACAGAAAAGCCTCAGCCGACAGATTCAAACACACGACATTCTTGCTGAGCAACTGTGCCATCCTACACAGCAACTTAAATAACATTAACAGTTTAGCTCAACTAGACAGAGCAGCATTGTTGAAACAATTAAATTCATAAACTAAATATTCTTTTTTTGTTGTTGTTAAAATTACAGTGGATTGTTGTCACAATCTCTCATGTTTATAGTGAAATAATCATAATCTATATATCTGTGTTGTCAAACAAGGATAGCGGCATACGTTGTACAAGATATGGCACGAGTATACTCAAGAAACATTCCAGAAATATATGTTTTGACTATGTAAATAGGCCATGTTTACTACATAGAGAAAGCTTCTGTCTGTGTTTTATTAGTATTAGCATTTTTATGCTCCCATCTATGTAAATGGAAATCAAAACTTTCTGAGCACGCAAGCCTGGAAAACAGATGGTCTTGAACCTATTTCATTTCAAATGATCTTGAATATTAGCTTCATGCTAATATGCTAACTGACTAACTAACGCACAGGCGGTGGGTGGAGCTACTGTCAGTCCAGTGATGTCAAAGTATTGGTAGCACTTTCTACAAGGTGGTTGTTTGGAAGTGCAGAGCACACTAAAGCAATAATCATAGATCAGCACAGACACACAACAATAATGGCGTGTGTTGTTTCTTAAAGGGAGTTTGCAGGTTCTCCCCGTGGGTGCGTGGGTTTACTCCGGGTACTCCGGTTTCCTCCCACAGTCCAAAAACCT
>JAOWBC010000001.1:21504846-21544705 GCA_028566105.1 Hypoplectrus providencianus
GAGAGAGAGAGAGAGAGAGAGAGAGAGAGAGAGAGAGAGAGAGAGAGAGAGTTTTGTACAGGGGAGGGACAGACATTCTCCAGCCGGGGAGCTGAGTCTCAGTCTGGGCAGCCAAGAGCAGCACTGTCTGCCTCCCCATCACCACCACCCGTCTGCATCCCGTTTTGGACTAGACACCCCGTGCTGTGACACAGCCTCGAGCAGGGGTGTGTGTGATTGATTGCGAGCGCGTGTGTGTGTGTCAATCGTGGAGAAAATAAAAAGCCAGCAGTTTGCGGCATTTAAAAGGCAGCATCCTCGGTCCCCCAGAACGCGAACAGGGGAGCGCAGCAGAGGAGCGACGGTGGGGGGTAGCCTACAGAAGGTGGCATGGAGGAGAAGTGTGTGTGTGTTTCTGCGCGGAGGCAGGGCTGTGGGATGTGGTGTCTGACGGACGCGGAGAGATGCTGCTGTGAGCTCTGGTATTAGCAGGCAGCTGCGCACCGAGCCGATCTCCTCCCTCCCTCCCCTCCTCAGCTGCTCGCCTCGCGCCGACCATTCTGAAAACGGGGAATCGGCTCCACACGGCTCGCTGTGCTCACTACTGCTGGCATCTTGCACGGGGATTTGACACGACCAGGTATGTGCAGCGGCTGAGACTATTTGGGCACTGGATGCGTGTTTGCATGGCGGGCGGGATCTTGACTATTTGACAGGGCCACAGAGGGAGGGGAGGGAAGCAACAAGAAGATACAGGATGAAGTCAGTGGATTAATGAAACCATATTTGAGAATGATGCGGTTAGATGGCATCATCTGTCGATGTAGCTGTGGGGAAAAATACCAAACATGTAAGGTGCTGACGCTAATTCATCGTTTTGTTGTTTATCCTAAAATCCAGGTCTGATACAAACACTGTCGGTTCTACAAATGTCCCATTGCTCCCATTCTAACCCTTTCTGTTATGCATAACGCACAACCTAACGCATGTGAGCTACGCTGTTGTTTTACACTGAGCAAATGCGATGAGACTGGCCCTCGTCAAGTCAGCCAAAGAAAAGGTAATATTTTGATTTATGAGGCGAGACAATCTGTTGTGATGTTGGCTGGTTTCCTAGGGCTGCAGGCAGATATTTCACTGTTGGGAAATACACAGGTTAGGAGAAGGGAGGCAGAATTGTAGCTGAGGATGGGCGTGAGGGCAATATGATCTGAAGATGCACACACCCTCACATGCTCATCCCCCCACTGGTATGCTCCGCTCTCCATTCGGAGCTGCAAATGCATGCTTGAAAGCAATCATGCACGGAGGCATGCATGGCACACATGTGTGTGCACGCACGGCTGCACACGCAGACGCACAGGCACGAACACACCCACATGTACACACCAATCCACACTCGGCCATAATCCATGATCATGTGTTCTCGAGACATGACGTAACACATCTATCATCTATATGCATCCGTTAGGTTTGCAACAAAATATCCCTCTGCCTCACTCAGATGAGAAGAGAATGAACAGCACATCACAGCATGGAGTCTAATTGCTCGCAGCATAATAACCTCAAATTGGCATACTTGCATTTGCATCAAGAGAGAAGAGCAGATTGTACTATTGTGAGAAATGGGTTAGCATGCCTCCAACTGACACTCATTTTCATTAAAGCAGAGTGGCACAACTGTGAAGAAATGGAGAGTGTCAGAGTGTTCTGCGAATCTGATGCATGTAAAAAAGAGAGGGAATGGGTCTCTGGACGTTAATGCAGGCCCTGGGGTAGCAGTGCCTCAGCATAGGCTAGGGAGTGGGTGTGGCTGAGGTGCTCCCCATTTCTCTGGAGGTTTCTCTAGTCTGACTCACAAATAGGAGGGGCTCTAACTTGGAGCCACAGGAATCCCCACATTTTGTTCACTGTCACAAGTTACTATTTGTCTGGAAGCTCTTATCTGATCAAGTAAGATGATTGCAAGCACATCTAGCTGCATTCTCTTCATGAAGTCGGAGAAGAAGTTACACACTAAGACAGATGAGTAGTTGTAGATTCAGTGCTTTGCTCTAAGGCACACCACTTCTGAATTATGAAGGGGGATAGAAGCAGCGTGTAGAATAACCCAAAAAATCCTCTATATTCCTATACATCTCCAAGGCTGCCTATGTAGGAACCCCATGTTCCAGACAGGGCATTGTTTTATGGTTGACACAAGTGTATGTGTGTGAGAGAGCACATGTTTGCATAAATTAAATGTTCATGACTCATCCTGTTATAAAAACTAATAGCACGTGTCCACTTATCTCTGCTTAGATGTTACAGAATGAGCTCTGTCACACTGAATCAACTTATATTACTGCAAAGCGAGGATGTATACTATCAGAAATACTGAAGACAGAGATAACCCCAACATGTAATCTCTTCTCATATGTGCTGGTCATGAGGCTTGGAATAAATGATACCGTTTCATTTGTAGCCCATTTGTAACTCAATCTGCTCACAGAGCCATGTATTTGAAGGTTCTGTGGTCAAATTGATAAGGTGATCTAGTTATCTGTCATTCTTTCATCCTAATTCTTGCATCATTACGCTCTAATGGGACGATACAGGCGATACCTTGTGGATATTATCAAGTCATTTTCCTATCATCTCTAGCTCTGGAGGACGGCGAATGCTTCATTTGTCAAACCTTAACATGCAGATGTCAGGTTGCTGGCTTTGTAAAGAGAAAGGCAGCTCCCTAATTGGTAATCAACACTCGTTACACAGTAGTACTCTTTTATCGTGATTTGTCCTGACAGAGTGCAGCCACATTGCAGCCACAGTGTTTTATGTGAGTGATGTTCCCATCACTGCTACAGTAAACAGCGACATATTCCAGATGCTGTCAGCCATGATAGTAGCTGTAGCTTAGTTTAGAACATAAATTGAATGACAAAATTAGTATAATTGCAAGAAAATAACTAGCAATCATTATTAGGCGTATTTTGTGTGGAGAGTCTTATATAATTTTCCTTAATGGCTTTGCGATTTAAAGATGCAGCCTAAAAAAACATTAATTAATTTAATTAACCTTTTCATATGTTGTGTTACGATCTGAAAGGGTCATAAACCTTTGCACAACTTAACTGCCAGTGTGATCTATTGTTATGTGATAAACAGAATAGTAAACAGAACAAATATAGGCCTACTTATAAACAAATAAAGAATAAGCTCCATAACTTCCCGTTCTCAGGTATAGAGACATGTCTGTTCGCTGCTAGTGCCTGGAATATAAAGGTGTGGTGAAAACAATAAAAATCTGTTATTTACTTAACTGATCATTTAACTTAATTCAAAGTCCAAAATCCACGTCATTAAGTGTTCTGGAATTTGCAATGCCTAGGATTCACACAAAAAATAAGGAACTTGACAAATAAACTGCATTCACATGTGTGCATGAATGTAGTTATTATTTGTTTTTGCATTTGTACTATTGATAATGTGTGTTTTATGTTTCAAGCCACAATGAACGTTCTCTCTGTCTCCATTTAGCTATGGCAAACTTTATTCTGGACATTTCAAAGTTAATACATTTGTTTTGCTGAAACCTTTTTTTACACAGTGTAATATATAATTTGGTTATATTCAACTACTCCTGCAAGCCATATCTGGTCTGCATCCAGCACTAACACTGATAACCACAGAGGGAAATGTCTTCAGCTGTGCATTAGCAGCACATTTCTGCACTCTGCCTGCTCTCTCTCAGAGACAACATCCCCAGCCATGAGTGTATCACCTCCATGTCTCCAAAGGGCAACCAAAGTTTGTTTGATCATCCAGAAAGTTTGGGGGAAACCCAGCACTGCAGACCCAACAGCCCAGTGAGAAGTGCTTCATCTCAGCACAAACTAAACAGCTTCTAGCCATGCTCCCAGCCATGACCTCAAACACAAAGCCCAACATCAAGATCTCAGTTCTATAGAAGATTAAAGGAGCCAGTAGTGTTTGATACCGAACTTCATCAATATGGATTATTTGCTTTCTTTGGCTTAGAAAGGTTACCAGCTGCTATTAGCATCTACCACATTCCTCCAAATGTTTTAAAACAATAGACTTAGTTTCTTTCATCTTTTATTCATGTCACCCAAATGCCTAACTCCATTATAATTCTGTGATATATTAATTTCCACTGCACTTCATTTCATTTTAACCGACAACATTTTAACTTGTAATTTCCATCTCCTATTTATTTCATGTAACATTTAATTCTGCTCATTATATTTTGTTATTCATGTGTGTGGATAATAATCATATTCATTTAGTATATAGCCATTTTAAGGATTTCTTTTCCACACGCTACATGATAAGAAATCACTGAACAGGAAAATAACTCACTCATTTCAGATTGAGTGATTATAAGTAAAGACTTGTTTTCCAATTATTGTTAAATGGTTCCTCTCCCAATGCTGACGTTTTCTTGTCATGGTTCATCCTGGTGAAAGTCACAATGCTGATCTATAGGCAAGGCAGTAAAAACACACAGATGTTGTCAATAAATCTGACTGATTAAAATATGGTGGCGCTACACCGAAAATTAATATGTGTAGAAATATGAATGACAACAATGTTAATTCTCCCACCAAAAGAGAGTAAAGGAGATGCCAATCAAATGTTCAGTCATGATTCCAAGAACGGGGGGTGGGGGGGGGTTGTCTGGACTGTAAATATAAACTTAAAATTTTTTGGTTTGTAATTTGTTTCAGCCCAAACTGCAACAATCAGGCAAGTGTGCAGCAGCTTTACATATTGAATTGAATTGCAAGTGTAATCGTTCCTTTAAGAATTGTTTATTGAGATACCATCCCATGTTATTGACAAAACAATTCATTTACAATTGAACTGCCTTATTTACTTATCCTGTAGGGACATAGGAAGAACACATCATTCTCCTACCCTAAACTCAATGTACCCTTGAACAAGGCGCTTTAAGCTTTTGCTAAGAGTCTTCAATTGTTTTTTAAATGCACATAGAAGTTTGGAACTCACTTTGGAGCAAAACATTTCAGTGGAAGCCGTTGAGGCAATGTAAGGAAGTATTTAAACTATTTCTAATGTGATTTGTTTACGGCAGGACAGTTTTGGATCATGACCCATCAGTTTAAAAAAGGCTGCTGTGGGCTTTATGTCCGTCTACAGGAGTCATGAACCTTTTTATACCACAAACTATACTGTAATCCTTCTTCACCCCTGTTGTCATTACAATTCTGTCGTAGCATATTTTGTGCCATACTGAACAGTTCTTGATAAGAATGTTCAAGGTATCAGTAATTAACAATTGAATGACAGCTGTAGTCACAGTGACTTAGTAGCTGCAGTCAGTTAACTCATCTATTTTGATTAGTGCTAGTGCACAAACTTCCAGTATTACGTACAAAATACCTTTTATCTGCTCCAGGCTTGTTTCAAACCATTTGATAACTTCTCCTGAAGTTATGAAATGGTCATGGCCCTTGATTTGTTCCATTATCCGTGGATCTGGCAGAAACACATCCGTGCTGGCAACCTGGCCTTAAGCTCTATTTGCTAATGCCTCTGGTCCTTCTTCAGAGCCCAGTATTAAAAGCTTACTGTGATGCTGTGTTTCACAGCTCATTTGAAGTGAGCATGTCTCTGTGGTCATGAGACTGTATACACATCAAGCTCTATACCCCAGAACTAATGTGGAGCAGCTGTCAGATTCTCTGCACAACAAACATCCCTCTTTCGACTCAGTTGGCTAGTTCCACTCTTTAGAAAACACACACCTCTCTGAGTAACTGCAAGCTGTTGAAGGCTGGACACTATGTAGCACAATTCAAGAAGTCTCTGATCCTTTCACCCTGAGACTAAGATGGCCATTTGTCCTTTTTGTAACTCTAGTCTGCTGCACTTATGAATTATGACACCTGAATGGTTTAGGTGCTGTAGCTTTCCAATCACACTAATTGTAACAGTTAATGTATGACAACATAGATCGTTAACGTCATCATTTTAATTAGTGACACCCCCAATTATAATCAATATGTGGAAAAAAGCCAATAAAATGATTTTGTTCATCCTTCATCCTTTTGAACATGATAATAAAGTTTTAAAAATGAAAACAAGGAAGGAAATGTAACCTAGCAAAGCATAATATGACCAAATCTGATTCTTGAGTGTTTTTCCATCCGGATAGATGTTCATTTATGACATAAACACTCCAACAAGACTATTGTAACACTGAAGCAATTAGAATAATTGGCTCTCCTGCTGCAGAAGCTGGATGCGTCTATTGACCTTGACTGATACACAGTACACACATTCATGGATACACACAGTCATATACACATGCAATTGATTGTTCTAGCCCCAACCCGACCCCCACCCAAACACATAAGCATACACATACTACACCATACACTAACACTATACTCCTTTTGTCTTTCCTTCTCTTTCTCTGTCAACGCCTATGGCATACAGTTGAAGGGACCTGGATGGGTGCCTATGATGCTCAGTGGGATTTGTCATCAAGCCACGCACTTAAAAATTTTAATTAGAAAAATGATTAAATCAAATAATATTTCAGTTGTTTAAATTATCAAATGGATGACCATTATTTTCTCTGAAACATTTGTTTTTTTGAATAATAATTTCAAAGATTGCTCAGTTGTGAAACCATTAAGCTTGCTTGTTATTTGCAAAGTCGTAACTCAATATTGGTTCTTCCTACTTGTGTTAAAGTGTGATCTGGAAATCAACAACCAAGTTGTAAATATATATTTTATTTTTTTTGTCTTTCAGAGAGATGCTCCTTTTCGGGAGGAAGGCCACTGGATTTAAAAGTAATAGCGAGTCTCTAAGTGGACTGCAGTCTTAGTGTCTGTGAACTGGAATCCCACAGTCAAGCACAGGTTGATTGTGCTTGACCTACCATCGCTGTTCTCTCAGCCAACTTTTTCTTTCACTAGATGACAAAAACAGTCCACAGGATTGCCATCCATGGTTTCTGCCCTAATAAATACTATATCATCCTACATTAAAAAGATTTGCAAAGGAATGTTTACAAAGAAATTGGCCAACCCAATAAAGAAGAAAGAGAGAAGTGAAAATAAAGAGCCCAAATTGACCACTGATTTGCAAGCACACAATCTAACTCTCTCTACCACACTGAAGACTACAGTTAAAAAGATTTCCAAATGCTCTTCGGCACGTAACATTTCGCTTGAAGAAGACGACGGAAAGAACGACTGCTCATCATTGTCCCCCACTTTCAGTTATCGTGTAGCTATTGCAAATGGACTCCCAAAAAACTCTCTCTTTTTGAATAATAATGAAAGTATCTTTCCTGAGGTTGTTTCAATTGATAGTAGTTACTCTGACTCCTTGAGTGAGACAAAACTTGTCAGGAGACTGGATGAGCATAAATCACACACTATGCCCGTAAGACGAAACAGGAAGAGCCTTATCAGTTTGGCTCCCTCTGATGGCAGCTCTGAGGGCGAACGAGTGGAACGCTCCAGTCTACACACACTTAGACTGGGTGCTCTACGTAAGTTAAGAAAATGGAAGAAGAGTCAGGAATGTGTGTCCTCAGACTCGGAGGTGAGCAATTGGAGGAAAACCTTGGGCATCCGGAGCAAATCCTTGGACCGTGCCGGAAGACAACAAAAGAGCTCGACCCTAGAGCCTGGCTCCTCCTCCACAGGTTGCATCAGTCAGACACAGGATGTCATGGAGATGATCTTTAAGGAGCTTCAAGGGATCAGTCAGATTGAAACAGAACTGTCTGAGCTACGTGGCCATGTCAATGCCCTAAAAAGCTCCATCGATGAGATCTCCAGCAGTGTGGAAGTAGTTCAGAGTGAGATTGAGCAGCTTCGCTCAGGATTTGTCCAGTCAAGAAGGGAAACACGTGATATTCATGACTACATAAAACAAATTAGCCACCAGGCCAATAATTCAACATTGAGGTTTCTCAATGTCCCTGAAGAAAGGGCAGAGAAAACAGAGAGTGTAATATACAAAATACTGAAAGACAAAATGGGTTTTGTTGATGCCCTTAAAACAATTAAAATAGAGCTTGCTCATAGGTTAGGGCAACAAAGAGAATGTTCTAATGCAAAACCCCGCCCCATTATTGTTATTTTTGCAACGACTCAGGACAGGGATATAGTCCTGAAAAAGTGCTATAAACTAAAAGGAACAGGGATAACAGTCTCTACTGATAGCCTAACTCATGATGGAAAGGAGAGAAAAGACAAAACAATGTCTTCTTCACAAACCTATGAAAGCATGGATATAAAGGTTTCAGGAAAGGACAAAGTAGTGGAGAGCGATGACTGGGACTCAATGGACAGTGATAAAGAATTAGACGAATTAAGCAGAAATAAATATGCAATGGTGATTTCAAAGCCAGTTCACAAGGGTAAATCAGAGAAGAGGCGATCCCATGACCATAGCCGGTCAGGAGAGGAAGCAGGCTACTCAGGCGCTGTTCACTATGCTGATGACTCTTACTATGACCCAGACAAGCATGCAAAGGCTTACTACTCTGATTTGACCCCTGGTTGGCTTTCCCAGAGTGACTATTCCACCCCTAAACTCAGTCGCTCTGAGTCTGACTGCTCAAAACTTTGCCAGTCATACTCAGAAGACTTTTCAGAGAGTCAGTACTTTACTCGGGCAAATGGCTGCTCCCTGCTTTCCTCCTCCGATCAGGAACTTTGGCAAAGAAAACAAGAAGACATGGCCTCCTCCTGGTATGCGAGCGACAGTAACCCACTCAGCCATGATAATCAAACATATGAACACAATGAGGTTGAAACAACAGAAACTATTGACAGTGGGGTTAGCAATGGACTTGTCTGCATGTCAGGAGACAGAAGCCACTACAGTGGCTCCCAGCTCTCTCTCCAAGGTGACCTGTCACCTTGGAAAGACTGGCATCATCTAGAGCAGGGTGCTGACTCTGGCTTAGAGGCCTCTATAGAGGTTAGCAGTCCCTTTGACCCATCAACCATTCCTGGTTTTCCTGAAAACATCACTAAATGTCAGGAGGTTGATTTACAGTTTGAAGGAGAAGAGGAATTCATGATGCTTGACAGAGAAGCTTCCCTACCACCAATAACTACACACATTATACCTCCCATCACAGAACGGGAGTCGGTCATAAAGACATCTGCACGGCAGCCTAAGGAAGGAAATAAGATGATCACAAAAGAAAACACAAAAGTTTCATCTAAAGATACCAATAAAGCTGCTCCTAAAGTTACACATAAACAAACTAAATTGGCTCCTAAAGAAGACACCACCAAAATATTGCAAAAAGAAAACACAAAGGTATCTGCAAAGGTTTCAGCTAAAGTTACATCTAAAGGAGCTGCTAAAGAGTCATCTAAAGAGATTCATAGATCAGGAGCTAAAGATTCCACCCAAGCCCTCCCCAAAGAGAGTCCTAAAGTCACACCTAAAGATGCCTCAAAGCCAACTGTTAAAGAAGTCTCAAAGGTGACATCTAAGATAACTTCTAGTGAGGCGGCTAAAGTCACCCCTAAAGTGACTCAAAAAGATAGTCCAATAGTGACCCCTAGAGAAAGTCCTAAAGAGTCTCCTAAAGAGAGCCCTAAAATAACCCCATTTGAGAGCCCTGTTCCAACCCCTAAAGATTCCCCAAAAGAATCCCCTAAAGAGTCTCCTAAAGTTATTGCTAAAGAGAACCCACAAGTTGCATCTAAAGAAGGTCAGAAAGTTTTTAATAAAGAGGTTACCAAAGAAGCTGCAAAATTACCCCCAAAAGAGGTCCCAAAAGAGATTCCTAAAGCAACATCAAAGGAAAGTGGTAAAATACCCACAAAAGACGTTTCTAAGATCCCACCAAAAGAGGTTTCTAAGATCCCACCAAATGAGGCCCCGAAAGTAACCCCTAAAGAGAGTGCTAAGGTGCCCCCTAAAGAGACACCTAAAACCACCCCAACAGAAGCCCCTAAAGCAGCACCCAAAGTAGCCTCTAAAGATGCCCCTAAGGAAACCCCCAAAGTTCCTAAAGATAAATTCCCTGAATTGGATGTCAATCATAGCTTTCACCAGACTCAGAATAAATCTACAACTATGTACCGCAGTCAGAGTGAGATTCGAACAGAGAAGGTTGAGGAGGTTCCAAAATCTTGGAGTAGTAGGCTGAGCATAGATCTCAGTGAGAAATCCTTTGGTTTTGGCTTTGGCTCTACACTGCAGAGGGCTAAGTCAGCTCTGGAGGTTGTTTGGAAGTCTGGCTCTCAGACCCCTACCCCAGCTCCTCCTGAGGAGCCCGCAAACTCATCATTTATGGGGCGTTTCCGCACCCTGTCCACCTCTGGAACAAATAACTCTAGTACTACAATGGACTCAGACACACACATAGAGCCTGTCTTGAACAAGGCAGAGGAGGATAAATCAGGTGCAGAAGGAGAAGCTAGGGAACAACCAGTGGACAGTGAGACCCACTATGTTGAAGTGATGGAGCAGGTACTAGCTAACCTGGAGAACAGAACTAATGCTAATGAGACAGAGGAAACAGAGGAGATAGATGAACCTGCACAGGAGTGTGAGACTTCTCAGGACTATGATGTGTCTGATGACATTGAGGCCTCTCAAGACAATGATCCCTTTCAGGATTATGAGGCCTCCCAAGACTTTGAAACCACAGAGGATTATGAGGCTGGTAAAGAGGCATGTGTTCTGGAGTATGACTGCAATTTGGACGAAGAGTATAGTGAAGACTATGAAACCCAACTGACTGAAGACACTGCTGAATATGACGCAATGGTGGAGTATGTAGATGTAGAAGAACTGGATGACAATGATGTGACAGAGGAGATGGAAGAGGGTGATGAGGAATTAGAGGAGGTAGAGGAGATAATAGAAGAGGCTGCTGAGGTGACTGAAAAAGTAGAGCCTCAGGAAGAGGATGAAAACAAAAATGTTCCTGAGGAGAAACCTGCAGAGGCCCCACCCAAGAAGCGTGTCAGACCCACATTCAAGGAAGCAGCACTCAGGGCCTACAGGAAACAGATGGCTGAACTGGAACAGCAGATCCTGGCAGGGGGTATGACTTTTCACTCATCTTTGTTTATCCGTGTCAATTTGATTTTGTACTGTTTTACAAGGCCTTACACGGGCAACACATTACAACTGTAAAGGTAATAGTAAGTAGTTATCAAAATCAAGCTTGGAGGACTTCTTAAAGAACAATACAAAGTTTTAAAATCAGTTTTAAAATCTCTTTGTTGGTGCACTTGTGCAACTTATACATATAAGTTTGCTCTCTGAATGTTATCATGGAAAACAAACAGAAAATGAGAGAAGACAGTAGAGCAATAAATTAGATGGTGGAACATCCTTTGAGAGAGAAAACTTATATAAAACAAAAGGCTGTCAACAAGGACAAATATCAATAAAGTTGAAAATGATTTTTAAAATGGTGGGAAGTCTTACACATCTTGTAGATAATGGGCTATAACATGGAAATCATTGGTATTCTTGGTAATTCTTAGAAATCTGTGTTATTAGTCGTCTAACTCACAGTAAATTACTTTCATTTATGTGGTAGAGACAAGCCCATGACTTGAAACTTGGTGGTTTAATATCATCGGATTTATGGGAACCTCAGACTTTGATCAACTTGAAGGAAGTCTCTTTGAAGTGGTAATTTATTTTTAGTTGAACAACTGAGAAGGGGATTCTCTCTGAAGGTGGATGGCACTGTTACTGGTGGCACTGACTTTGTATTTGTATTCCCATGACATAGCAGTAGATTCCCATGTATCAGACTATGGGTCACGGGATAAGACTGTCCAATATGTCTCTCTGGAGGTTTATCTTTTATCATCAAAATTTAATAGACCTTAAAAGCTACACTAGGACTGGCTTC
Source organism: Hypoplectrus providencianus (assembly GCA_028566105.1). Classification (NCBI taxonomy): domain Eukaryota; kingdom Metazoa; phylum Chordata; class Actinopteri; order Perciformes; family Serranidae; genus Hypoplectrus; species Hypoplectrus providencianus. Next base: position 21,516,722 of record JAOWBC010000001.1, read on the forward strand.
CAAAACTACCACCAATTATTCCCGATGAATAAAAACATGACTACAGTTTTTTTTATTGGGTGTCACTGCATGGCCGGGAAGTTAGTGCCAACATCGTGTAGATATTGACGTAATACTGAGGATGTTATGTGTATCACTGATGTTCACACTGATGTTTCTAAAATAAGAGACATTTTATTCTGTACTTGAAGCAGGAAATTATGCGTTAAAGGTCTCTCATCTGTATACTTGTATCATTACCTTACTGCAGTAGTCAAGTTGGGTCAAAATTCTGTATAGCAATGGCTCAAAGCTTATGTAAAAAAAAGGGACGGGATTCAAAATCACCATGAGCATATAAATGGTTAAGATTGATTCATTGAAGGAAAAATAGTCCTTCAACTGGAATGAAAAAGCGACCAGGGAATTTCCACTCTTACTTAAAACGAAAAGGCTCTTGACCTACATATGTAGCTGCAACAGTGGAACTCATGGTGAAGTAGGTACTGTAGTTCAGGGAATTCAGGCTACACCTGAAGTCTTTGTGACAGATTTGTGCACAAACCTTTTCAGTGACCACATTTACCTAACCCTGTAGCAAATTATATTTACAGAAACTCTTGAGCCAGAATCCCTCTTTGTCATATGGCCAGGCCTGTTTCAAAAATTACAGTCTTGACATATCATAATCAGCAAAACTTCTCGAGGCCATAGCCATATACTGTACAATATTGCCTATAGAGTTTACATGTGGGTGCTCCAGTTGTGTCGGAGCTCCACATATTCCTTGTCTTGTCAGCACTCTGTTGGATAACTGTTGTAATGGTAAAATATATCTAAACCGCCTAGAACATATCATTGACACTTCTATACTAAGATGTATATTGACCCTTTTCATTGCTTTACACTGTTATTGCTTGACTACCAGGCAGATGAGTTACAAGTACATCATACTGTCTGACTCACTGACTGATTGACTAACTTCTCATTACTTACTCCTGCATGTGTGTGGTGGTGAGGCATTCTGTAGAGATAAATACTACTCCTAATGAAAATGTGTGACCATTTGTTCTCAATGTGTGATATATTTAGGGTTTTTTCTTCATGTCTGTCAGTTAGTTGCCTTTTTCATAGCTATCTAAATTGTCCCTGGTCTTCTTAAAAATGATATATGACTCCATTGCCATTGTTAGTTTTCAATTTACTCAATAGATGGAAAACATTGAGACAGGTGAAACAATGCTTACGGCTAATGTTTGTTTGTGCATTAATCTGGTGTGTCTACATTAAATTGTTTCCACATATATAGCAACTAACAAGCCATACTTATTCTTTCTTGTGGTGCTGTATATGTTTTCAATATGTGGTTTATGCTTTGATAGTATATTGCAACATTTGTTGTCAGACGTATGTATGTATGTATGTGGCAATGGTTTAAAACCCATTATATTACTGTTGAGAAATAGCCACAGATGGAAGCACAGGCATGCATACTGTATCCCCCTCATTAGCTTTATGCCTTCATCTGATGTGGCTGATGTGTGCTCATCATGCTCATACTCTGAAGCATGCTGGCTGGTCTGTGTGGGAGCTGTGAAGGGAGTCTCAGCAGTGCTGCCACTCCTGCCAGGCCTGTCTTCAACTGGCTACAGCAGCGTCTGTATTCAGATGCTAATTCACACTCCCAAGGGCATTCTGTAACCAGGTCAGCCTTGCTTGGAATATTTATAGAGGTCTGCTGCTAGTGAAGTTTGCTGCTTGCTCCTGGGGGAGCAAAGGAGGTAGACCCTCTTTATGCTTAGTGCACCATTTCTTGAGAAAGTGTTGGAATGAAAAATGCAGATACAGGGAATATCGAGCCTCTGTTGTTGTTTTAGGTGATACCATCCAACTCAAAGCGGGGACTGATTTAAAAGTGCTGTTTTCATTTGACTGTTGTAAACAGGGGTTGCCTCTACTCCACTGTTGATTCTCACAACTTGGAGTGGCTTAGTCTGTAGTTTGCTGTCAGATGACAAACTGAAATGTACCGTTCTCACCAATGCTTGGATTGTAGTGTTGGTCCTCATCCTCATAATTATCATGCTTGTACATTTCCCCCCAAATGTTTGCAAAGGTTCCTAATTAAGTAGGACAGGGCAATAGTTTTTAGCTTTATGTGTAAAATTTAAATCTCAGCTTTAAAAACAAAGCAAGCATATGTCTGATTAGATAAGGACCGATAACCCATTTTACCCCAGTGTACTATTCCTGGTTCTTGCCTGCGGGGATCCTATTCCTGCTCTGAAATTGAACTAAAAAAAAACCTCTACAACAGCCTCAAACATTTAGTCATAGCTAAATAAATAGGAGCTGATGGGAGGGTGCATACACTATAGCTTATGTGTTTCCATCTAGAGTATGAAAAGTCACGTGGTATTGTTTGAGTCATCACACAACAACTTTCACATATCACTCTGAGCATCCACAATTCATTACATCATAGCCTGCGGGACTGCGATCTCTCACCGCACACATATCCTATATGTTATCCTGTAATCCAGTAAATTGCCATCATCTATGTTCCCTTATAACTCAACTTCAGTTCAACCCTAGCTGTAAAAATTAAATGTAGCAAGAGCAGATACCAAACAAGCAACAACAAGGCTACACACCGTTGTATGTTTACAAAGACAACATGAGACTACATGAATAAAACGTGTAAAAAAATACGTGTATAAATGCATAGACCTACTTTATATATATTTCTTCCATCACCTGGACACAAAACTGCCCATCACTATAAACAATATTTCAGTGAATAAAACTGTACCATCTTATTAGGATGTTAATCAGACTGAATTACACTAAATAATAATAACAATAAAAAAAAAAAAAAAAAAAAAACAAAACAAAGATGTATAGACCAAGGTAGAGGTTTTTTTTTTTTTTTTTTTTTTTTTTTTTTTTTTTTAATATTGCTTTAGGTCATCTGAGGAATTTCAAGTTCAGAAATTACCACAGAGTTAAGGTTCGGACCTTAATAGACTTTTTAGTAGGTGGGCTTGTTAGCTGCAGGGTCTTACCTGGAGCTGGGTGTTTTCTATCACTGTACGTTCAACGAAGCCACTGGAGCGAAACATGTTAGCTGCCGCAGCATCGGAGGGATGGTTAGCTTCTGACCAAGAAGGGACATGGACATTTCGGTAACTGCAGAATTGTCTTTTACTTAACATGTTGTGTCTTGACACCGGCTTACCTAGGTTGTTTTATGGAGTTGAAGCATGTGAAGCCTCGCCGGCGTAAGGGACTCGTGTGTTGTTAACGGGGTTGAGCTAGCTGCTGATAGTTAATATGCTAGCTAAGACAGTTAAGGTGCCTGGCTGTGGGATGGATGAAGACGTGATGGAATCACGTAATGGTAATGGTAATACTGCTGAGTAGTAGACCTTTTTTCACGATATTGTTAAAATTATCTTCAGACGAAAAGAAAAGTGGAGGCGCAACTAATCACATTAATTATGCTCTGCTCCAGGGTGAAATGCTTAAGTGGATTTTAGCTAATGGAAAACTTTAATTACTGTCCATCCGGTACACCTGTGCAACATATTGTACGACATCAGAAAATACCTTGATTTCCCTGATGAAAAAGTAACGTTTTCGAGTAAAAGTAAAAGTAACCCAAATCTGCCCTCTGGTGGGATGAAGATAAACTAGCTAACTAGCAACTACTCTCCAAGTCTAGGCAACTAAACTAGTTGAGGTTAGGGAAAAAGTGTCCCGATAAAAAACAGTGTTGAATGTTGTTGGAAGTGTTAAGTGGCACTATTGCAGCAGTATGAAGGTCACTTCAATAACAATAATATAACACATACATAATTGTTAACACCAAAGAAAATTCACTTGAGCCTGCACTGCATTAGGTAGGATGTGGTAATGTTTAGAGGGCTGGTCAGATATCATCTAAAAGCTGAACCTGTCTTTTATTAATTAATTTATGTTGGTTGTCATTTAAAGCTGGAGTAAACTAAAGTTATCTAACTGTACTGTCATGAACATCACTGCGAGTTTAAGTATTTACGTTTCTTACTAATTGTATAAATCAAGCATTTTATGATTTAAACATTTCTGAACATGCCCTCGACTGATTTAAATCAGACCTGAACCTTGCAAGTCAGTGCTGACAGATTCAACTGACCGGGACTTATATGCCTATGTCATCAAATATTAAAGGGGAATGTGAAGTTTACATGTCAGCTTTAGTTTTCTCCTGGTTCTCAGCCCCTCCCTTTCTCTCTTTGACCCCTCTTACCCACTTTAGTATTTTTGTGAATATTGCAGTAGATGGAGTTTAGCCCCAGTCTTGAGTGTGCAGTAACACTCTATCACATTTTTAAAAGCTTGCCATATTGTGTTTAACTTCAGATATTTAGTTAGTGGACCTGATTTTGCCTTATGTGACATGAATCAAGGAGTAAGTCTCCTCACCTACAGGCTTTTCTTCTCCCATTTAGGTCTGCAGCCCATTCCCTGAGCTGGGATCTTACTCACATTGTCATGAGCCAGACCCCGAACTGTTGGTCAGATCAGCCTCAACCTCATGTTCACACTCCACTTTCAGATTACAATAGTCAGAGACCTAACTTCTACATGATCCCTCTCCTGTGGTCTTGGCACTACAATTTAGAAAAGCTATAGAAGTAATACCATTATGCAGACTGTACAGTTTGAAGCCTTTACTGAACTTACAATATGTGATAAGCTCAATATGTGTTGTTTTTTAATGCTGCCTAACTCTCTCTGCAAGACAAAATGTGTTCAGGTTCAGGTTAAGGTGATGTGACGCTGGTGAAGGGGAACAAAGCATTTGTATTGAAGAAGAGTAGTGCAATTTGTTTCAATAGACTGCTACCAAAACTTTGATCAGCAGCTCAGTGTACTGTTTGTGTGTTGTCAAGGTCAAAAGCAGGAATGTATGTATGGCTATAGATTTCACAAGTTTCAAATGTATTTAATGTTCACCACCACCAAATGTGTGGCTCTCGGCGGTAGCTGTTGGCGGCACAGCGGGAAACCATGTGCTGTGCTGTGGGGATTTGTTCGAACAACCCATGCACTCCGTTCTTCAAGCATTCATACGTCAGCTTTGAACTTCAAAGTAAGGCTAGAGGTTTTGAGTTTTTGTCACAGGCTCTGTTCCACCTTATTATCGTGATGTGCTCTGTTTGCTCTTCGGAAATATCCCAAAGACCTCATGCGGACTGCGAACGCTGTTCACAGTCCTACACTGTTTTGTGATGTATTTCTTTGTGCTGAATCTTAAAAACCATCTTTAAATAATCAGAGCCTTGTGGAAGTCTGTGCCCATTTCCTAATTCGATAATGAGTTTTGTAATGGAGTACAGGACTTTTTTTCTCTTGCTACTAGTGTATATACAGCATATAGAGACAGAAACAAACATATGTCTGCGTCTCTGTCAAAAAGTGTCCCTGAATATGTCCACATAAAAAAGGATGTTCCTGTGTGCTAAAGCAGAGGTCAGACCTGGTAATACTATCAGCCATGTGCAGGCTTTTCTACTCTGGCAAGCTCTGATCTATGTGCAGTGTGACCATGTGTGTCTGCACTCAAATGTAGGATTTACTGCTACTGTAGATGTTGCAACACTTTTCCCACAGCACACACATACAGAGGTTTCCTACCATTCAATTACATTTTTGTTCCAAAGATTTAGGGCACCTGTGTAATGAGGTTTATATCAGCAGCCTATAGCCTATCTTTGTGGTCTGGCTTTATCTAGTGCAGCTGCAGACTTGGTAGAGGAGATGGCTCTATCTTGTGTAGCTGTGCTGAAAGTAGCTTAGCTGATCGCTGTCCATGGTGCCTACCTGCAGCTTAGCTCCTCTGTCAGTGCTGTGTCTCTGTGTATGCAGCTTCTTCTACTTTTTCTAGTGTCGATGTATTGTAACAGTTGTTCTAAAATTAATGTGCATCTAAAAATATTACCTTTTTTAAGAATTTAGACAGCTTTCATACCAGTGTTTTCAAATGATCAGTGCCTCCAAAAGGATAATTATCATGAAAGAATATGCAGCTGTGGTGAACACTAATGGCACTATAAAGCACTCTGGGTAATAGCATCCACCAAATACTATGCACTGTGTTCTCAATTAGCGTGCATGTCCAGAGTAATTGCTATTTTAATGGTTATCAAGTAATATTTTAATGACCTAATTTTTAACAGGTGTCAGCTTTCAACTTAAAGTCTAAATCAGATTAGACGGATAGTAGCAAACTAATAAAATAAAAAATAAAAAAAATGAATTAACAGTTGTGCGGTATTAGTGGTGCATTGACTGCACTTTAACAACAAAAGTGCATTGTGTTCTTTCCATCAGAGCAGCGATTTGATCTTTCTGTTGTGAACAGCTGTTTTCTGTTTGTATCACATTAGATCATGATTATGCTGCCATATATCACCCATGGATCAATAGCACAGTAATTACACCTCTGCAGTCTTGCTTACTTAAAGGGCTTGCTCTCTCACAGTTCATCTCCAAAACAGCAACATGATCCCAGCTGCTTATGCAAACCTAATGTCCCATGTCTACATGGCTACAATTCTGATCTCAAGTAATGTTATCGATCAAAGGCCTCATTTTATCATTTTTGTGCCACACTGATTAGAATTATTGTATAAGCAAAGTATGCCGTTCACATTTCAACCTGTAACTGAGAGTCTTCTGTTCAGCTTTTTTTCTTCTCCTACTTTATACAGTATTCCTCTGTTCATAGCCTTTCTCCCTGAGGCACATGTTGACTCTGTCTCCGTTTCTGCATAAATTGTTTGGCAAAACAGAATTGTGTCATCAGGCGGTAATAGTAGATTCGTGTCCTAACTAAGTATGTGTATTTTCCAGTGAGCTGCTCTTTTCTAACTCTCCGTCCTCCTGTCATTTTCTCCTTCCAGACAGCAGTGCTTTGGACACACAGGTTTTAAGTCATTGTTTATCATCAACTACGTGGACACTTGTGATTTACTAGCATGTGCATGTGTTTTTGTGTTGTTTGTAAATTTGTGTTTTGTTGTAGTCATGTGCTGTGTGTGTTTTTCTGTTTATAAACTGCAGTGATATCTGTAGGTATGAAAGTGACACAGCATGTGTCTTTGACCCATCCTGTTGTCACTTTGTGCCGGTTATCCTTTAAATCCTTTTCAGAAAAATGATTAATGTTTCAAACTGGACATTTTGGTCAGTGAAGGGGGAGCGTTACACAATAGGCAAATCTGGCCTGAAGCACCAAGAGCGGCAAAACTCTCAGTCTTGAGCCCACAAATTACATTGATGTGGAATAATTTGGTCTCTTGCCTGTGGTGCTTCCCTCCCTTCTCCCTGTGCTGTATTCTTCCTCTTCTATCATTTATCTTATCCTTAAATGACCTCCAAATGTACTGTATTCTCCCAAGTACATTTGTTGTACTGTACATTTCTTTTGTTTTAATTTTGGTGTTGTTTGCTTTGTGCTTAGCTGTGTGCACCTGCCCTGTATTTCTTGCTTTACATAATGCTTTTCTTCTCTCCACAGCCTCGCAGTCTTTTGGACCCCAAACTGCTCGGCTTGCAGACTGGAGGGTGAGTGGTGGCTCACTGCCTGATCTGATCGGTCCTCAATTACATAAATCTCAGCTGCTGTGCTGTTTTGTACCCCCATGCTGAGGCACAAGTAGCAAAAAGTGTTGCAGACCTGCTGATTCACTGGCATGCAGGCACAATTAAGGTACCAAGCTCCCTGTTTTGAGATAAACCACGGAGAGAAGATGAATAACTTATCCTCCTGGCTTCACATGCCTGACTGAGGTCTGATTCGGAAAAGTGTATTAACAAATATTAAAAAACTTTATCTGAAAAAAATAGATGGAGCCAACTGTTCTGTCATCTTATGTCAAATAGTTACCAAACATATTTAACCTCCATTACACCAGTTAATGCCAGGCCTACGCAGCCATCTGCAGCATGCATTGTGCATACAGAAAAAAGGCAGCGAGAGCCAGGGGCCCTAGGGTGAGGCAAGGGCCGACGCAGCTCGTCACGTTGTGTATCTTTAGGGTCATACCACTGATGTCGCTGAGAGGGCTGACAGAAAAGCTTGAGGAGCTTTATCTTTGTGGAGGCATTGGGGCCTTGATGTCATGTTGAGGTCATTAGAGAGGCTTTGAGTGACAGTTGAGGTGATGCCACTGAGAGCCTCATGGGAAAGGAGCTAGATTGGTGCGAAGCAGAGAGGGAGCCGTGGAGTGTGCACAAGAGAGTTGGAGGATGGAGAGAGCAAGACAGTTGGAGCTCAAGTGTCGCAGAGAAAAACTCTTCTTAAAGTGTAGGCATGGAGACAGCGCAGATAATTTCATCTTCAGTTTTTATACACGCAGTAAAAAGAAACAATAATGGGAATAACAGGTATAAATAACAGGCATCACTGCGTCCAAACCATAAACATGAAGACATCATGGAGGAGACCGGGTGCATGGGAAGATCAGTGAGTGAGAGGGATTACATGGAGCTCCTGTGTTGGTGGTCAGCACCATGCGGAGGGAAGAGGGAGGGGTGAGACAGGTTAGGTAGGAGGCATGATCCATGGTATTTGCTGGCTGTGTAAATCAAGGCCCCCCTTTCACCGTAGTAATGTCTCCCCCAGCATGGCATTATTATGATATTAATACACTTTAAATCTGTCTGCTTCTCCAGGGCTGGCAGTATTCTTTATGGTATTGACAGCATGCCAGATTTACGCCGCAAGAGGACAGTGCCTCTTGTCCGAGACCTGGTGAGTCATCTGCCTCAACAAGGTTATGTGTGATTTATGTCAGACCTATCTGAATGACCCCACATTGTACCACACTAGAGGAATCTTGCTCTGTGTGAGTATGGACCCCTGCTGAAGACAATAATAACTTTACTGGGAAACTGATAAAATGTTATAGCGCTTCAGTGTGACATTGTTTGTTTCTTATCATTATATAACATCCTAGGACTAGCCTAGGACTAATAATAGACATAATATTCTTTAAGCAGCATACTCTCCAACAGTAATGGTTATTAAAACATAATTCAGTCTGTATTTGTGACCTTAATTACGTTTTAATTAAACACAAGATAAGGATGCTTTCAAATATTTTCCTCGCATATGTAGACTTGCTATGATGTTTCAGAAATAAGTAACTTAAAAAAGATCAGATAAAGTTTTAGTAAGGAGTTGATTGGTAATAAAAGCAACCAATCAAAACATCATGGCCATTTAGAGTGAAACGCTGTCTTGTGGGAAAGTAAATGCAACCTTGGCCATAACTCTATGGCTTGATTAATTAGCCTAGAGAGGGCATTTAAGAAATTGCATCACAGTGATGCTCCCCCATTTGTTTTTATTGCAACATAATGTGTCATAACATATCCCACAGAGAGGCCTGTTACAGTGCAGTCCACTTTAGCACTGTGCCACATGGTTAGTCGTTCTGAGCAACAACATGCTGTCATGTTGCCAATAGTCTTCATGTCTGTTTATAACTGTTGTCCATTATGTGCTGCACAGTGTGCGTCTGTCTTGTGTACGTTTGTTTCTCATCTTCATGTATTTTAGACAGAAGGATTAAAAAAAAAAAAAAAAACTATACTCTTAAATGTAGTTGATTAAAAACAACCTGTATCATAGAAGAGTTTCTTGTGACATAATATGAATATGCAGCTTGATGTCATACACATAGATGCTGATGAATGTTTATATCACAGTGAACAACATGAGTTGATGCTGTATTTGTCCATATCTCTCATGAAATTAATAACCAACAATGTCTTGGTAAGTATGGGTTGTCGTTTTTAATTTTTTAATTTTTTTGGATTTTGCGTGTATATTTGCCATTCCTACATAGACCCATAACAGCTATGGGTGATATTTTTCAGTGAGTTGTCAGATTTCAGCCTCGCCGATGCTTTTTCTGCATTTTTCTGCATTTTTTTTTTTTTGCTGCTCGGCAGGTGTCGAAAAATTGCATTTAGCTTGAAATGTTGACAACTCAACCCAAAAATATATCCGAGAGACTTCATTGACTTCTGATTTAACTGTGTGAGGCTTTTAAATCATGTAAAAGTGACACTGAGCAAGCCTTTTACACGTGGGATGAAGTCAGTAGTCAGCGATCTAATTGGTCCTCCTTTCATGCCTCTCCTTTGTCAATGTCCCCCATTTGCTGTGCGATTGCTTCCGGGCAGCAACAGCGTTTGATTGGAACGGACACCAGGGTTCCCCCATAACATGGCGGGATGCAAAAACATAAATGAGGAAAAAAAAAAGGGTGTTGAAAATCGATTCGCAAAGCATTGGATGCTATATTGTCACTGAAGAGATAACATCTGGACACAGGGTCATATTGTATTGCCCGTAGCAACCTCAGCAGTGCTGGTGCATGTTGATAAACTTACATCAACACTCACAGTTCATGTAGAGGTCACGTTCCCTACATTCTCCATGGCTTCCATGGATCTTTACCATAGCTGGGCTGTAGAGACAAGAGGGTGGTGGTAAAGACTGATCCAATATTGTCAGCTGTCCATGTCTGCATTCCTCTGTTACGTAACTTCCTCCAGTATGGGATTAATGTTTTATCAATCTCTGGTCACTCAAACTCAGTGGATATTATTATAAAAGTTAATTTACACATGTGTATTTGTGTGTATCTGTGTGTGTGTGTTACCTGTCTGTTTTCGTGTGGGCGTGTACTTTGCAATGTTTGATTACGTTTCTGAATGTCTGAGCAGATGTGTGTGTGTGGGTGTATGTATGCGTGTGTGTGTGTGTGTGAGAGAGGGTCTGTGTTGTGCAGTACAGCTGGCTTCACCCATACGTGAGTGTGTGTGTCTTGTGTTTCTCTGGTAGTGTCAAACTAATGTGCAGAGCAGACAGCAGAAAATATGATCAAAGCTTCATCCAACAGAGAAGTGAATTTAAATGCCAAGCATGACTGCAGTTTAGTAAATTCCAGTGCATGAGTGGATAAAGAATCATGCAACGGCTGTATAATCTCTCTTGATGAATAGTTGAATCTTTCTAGAGCTCTGTGCCCTAACCAGCAGTCCTGCATGGCAGTTGAGACACCTATGCGCTCAGTGTGGATAACAAATACAATTCTTCTGCTGTTTGTGCTTTCAATATTCATCCTCCCAATCCTAATCTAATTCAATGTCTTTATTTCTTTCATTCTCTATTCACGGCTTCCTGGAAATCACAGGCTTTGGTAAGCTATTGTTTGTTTACACCAGCTAAGATGAAAAGAGGAATGCTTTGTCTGTTGATGCATGCAACAAAGTAACTTAAAGGTATAAGTTTGTGTTTACTGAAGTTTGGTACCTATCCATTGTCAGTGTCTTGCCTACGGTACGACATTGGATGTCTCTAGCCATTATACAGTATGCTACCATCCCCACTGACAAAAACAGAACCATTTTCCCCCCATAGAAAACTGATCTTCAACAGGTTAAGGCTGGTCGGCCGCTTCCTGGATCATTTAGCTTTTTTGTGTTACTTTTAAAGGGTTACTTCAGATGAACCCAATTACTCAAGCACACAAACAACCAAAATGACTGTGTCAGTGGTAGACCCCCAGCATTCTGTGAAATCAAATTTTTGTTTTTGTCCATGGGGTCTGGTGGCTTTTTCCCCCAGCTTTAATTTAAACAGGGCTGTCTGACAGCAATGTAAAAGTAACAATAAACTATTCTAAATATAGCTTATACTTAAACCGATATGGATTTTTTTTTTTTCAGTGTCTTGAATCAGTTTTGCTTTTTCCCCGGTCCACAGCAGCACAAAGTTTAGCCTATTTTATTGTCCTTCGGCCTGCTTCTCCACATTAAGAATGTGCCAACCATTAACTACTCTTGCTACTTACTTAATTATTAACAAGCACCTCATATAACCCCACCTAACCAAATCCAAACTATCCCTGAAACAACTGTTTTGATCCATTGATTTACTTGTATTTATATTTATTTTTATCCACATGATATTCTATATGTCTTGTAGCCATCCTCTGTTAAGGGTATTTATTTCATTCATATTATATTTTCACCCATTCACAAGCAGTCTAAGTCTATATAGATGTGTGTTCTACATGCCTCTGAATGTAAATCCCTTTGGATTCTGTATAAAACTGCAGATAGGTAAAATGGGCTGGAGGATTTATCCCTTTTTCGTTATCTCTCTGTCTCTTCCGCTCACAGACCCTCACTGCTCGAAAGGCAGGCATCTCGTTCGCTCTGGTGAACCGGTCCACCCTGAATAATGAGGACCTGGTGAGTACTAACATGCCTGCAGTGCCTGCATGGAAAGCCATTGTCTGTTTATTGTGGAGTCTTAATGGGTAATGGATGCTACTGCAGAGACATGGGATGCTGGACCCATGTACTCATTATATTTTAAGGGTGGTGTTATGAGAGGAGAGTGCTGGAACTCCAACAATTTTAGGAGTTGTGCTGTTTTCTGCAGCCATTGTACTTCAGGGCCTGGGGTCACTTTGCCAATAACATAAGCTTCCAAAATGAAAATTAGATGGATTATATTATGATTTTTTTAGATGCACACACACCATACCGCCATCAGTCTGTCTGCCTGTCTCAGTGTAAAATACATACTTTACACTACTATACATGATTTAACTGAGCTCTGTTATAAGAAACAGCCCCATTGTTTAATTTAGACACTCCTCACAATTAATAATAGAAGGAGCTAAGAAGAAAAGGCACAATGTCTCTGTCGATAGTGTGTGTCGCTTTTGTTATGACCTTCTAAGCTCTCTCTACAGTCATTGATTGCAATTCTTTCCTACCAGAGGGAAGACAGTGTTATAGATGCAAACGCCAGGAGAAGGCAGTTGCAAACATGCAAACAAACAAGCAGACAATTTCATATCCACTGATGTTGACCAAGGGGCTGCCTAAGCTTATGAGATTACTAGATTCAAATGTGCTCTGTACATCATGCACAAATATTTCATCCTTTCAAACATGAGATGTGGCCCTCAATTTGGGAACACTGATTTGTGTACATGTTCATATCACTGTTTCACACACTTGACTTGGTCCTCGTGGTCACACATGCCCAGTTGCCCTACAGTGACAAGGACTTGATTGCTTACTAATAGCTATGGGTTTCATGAAAGGGGCTTTGGGGATGAACAACTCATGTCCCAGATCAGGGAAATGACGTGACAGATGCACTGTGTTAATTGGTGTAGGGAGGGAGCTGATTCTTGGGGAAATTTTTAAATTACAGCACAGTGGCAAGTAAGGACTTGAACTTTAGGGATAGATGTCCAATATTCCGATTTGGAGCAAACAAGGCAAACAAGGAGGAGTCTAATAATTGGTGGCCGAGAGAAGCTGGGTTCCGAGCAAAGCTGCAGATTGTGCGGTCTTGTTAAGTAGGACGAGCAGATGTCAGAGTTTTATCTGCTGCATTAAGTCCAGGAGAGTGCTTTCCTGTGAGGACTGTGAGAGTACTCAGTAAACGACCATATGCTGTTTAAGAGTGTAGAGGAGTCAGAGGGAGAGAGGAAGAGGGAAGTAAGGGTGAGAAAATGAGGGAATTAAGAAGAGAACGAGAGAAGATCAGAGCTAAGGGTGACGTGTCATCATGCACCCCTGGCCCCGATTTGCCACTGATCAGGCAGCCATGTTGTACAATCCACCCCCTTCTCCCGGGAGAGATGTTTGAACTTATTTAGAGTGCTTCCATCTTCCATCCTGTTTTTTTTTTCTCATCTCTGCACAGCCACTGTCAGTAGAATACATTTTAATTTGATTAAAATATCTTACTGTGTCAATGCTGACGCATAAAAGTCTCTCTTTCTGCGTCATGTTTCCCCATGTATCTGCTTTTTAGAGCAGAAAGGAACATTATGTGTGGGCTGGCTAACAACCCGTATGTCCGCTCAATGTTCTGAGCTGCATGTGATCTAAGCACCAGAGCCCTTCAACATAAACTGGGGCTGTGTTTACCTGCTAAGACAGGGGCAGGGACTCAGTTGTACAAAGGAAGAAGGACACCACGATCTGACATGGGTCAATGAGAGTCAGGAAAATAAAATGTGATGCGTGACTTTCAGTCAGTGCAGATGTCATCAGGCAGGTTGTAAGCAGCAAAATAAACTACATTGATTTTGTAATACTTGCCTCTTATTTAATTTTGGATGATATATGGATCTTGCCAGAGTTTGAACCACTAGGTAAACAGTAGAAGCCACATAGAAATGGTGTACACCTATGAAATCTGGGAACGTAAAGATTAATTGTGATGCAGTCCAGCTTGTGTTAAATTATCAAGCCAGAAATCAGTAATAAAAATCTATTTTGGTAAAGGAACCCAATGAAATGTTGTATTTTTTTTTTGCAGCCATTTGAGGGCACACACTGTTCTGGAAATTGGTCAGAAACGCCCTTATAGTCAGTGGACCGTTTAAAAATGGCCATTTGAGTTTTACCCTCAACAAAATTTAGCCTTACCTTTGTTTGTTATTTCCCACTGGAAATGATATCATGACATTGGTTTTTATCAATGGATTCCCATGTCTTTCAGTCTCACATGATATCAGAATATTCACTGTAGCATTAATACAGAGGCCACTACAGCATCTGAAAGACAGAAAGCTTTTGACAGTGCTGGCAAATGTCAATATTTTACATCAGTGTCATGTGTGCTAGGTGGCACATAGATTCCTTGTTAGGGCTGAGTTGGTACACCAGTTAAAACCCAAGACTGGAGGTGTGGAAGGATGGACCAGGCAGAGGAAGATGGCAGTGTCAAAGTGAAGTGGTTGACAAGGACAATAGGTGGTGAAATTGGAAAGGAGGGGGAGAAGGAGGAGGAGAGATTAGATTCTTTTCTGTCATGTTGCTCTCAGGCAGAGGCTGCTGCTGTCAATCAATTCTAGCAGTTTCTTGCACAAAATCACCAAGGTTACTTCTCAGTGTAACACATGAGACTCGCACAAGCCGCTCTCTTCCCACATCTGCTGCACAGTGTGACATGCAGTGTCAGGACCGAGAGTGAGGAGATGGAGGGAGAGAGGAAGGAAAATTTAAAGAGACAGAAATGGGCTTTTCTTAATGAAGCAGATGAATAGTAAAATACCACTCATGCAATGGACAATTAAATGTCAAGGCAGGCCAGATTAGTTACTCTGCTTAGTGACATTACAAACATTCAGTTGTCTGGTATAATAAGGGCTAAAAAGATATATATTTACAAACCAATAGCAAATAGAGAGAGGTCTCTGAGATTTCCCACACTCATTTTGGCTCACTCATCTCCTACAGGCTGTGTCACTATATAACAGTTCAGTATTAAATTTGGTGAGGAGCAGGCTTCCGGGTGTGGCCCTGATCTAGCTTGTGTGCAAGTCGTGGATAAATCTCGGACATCTGCTTCATTTCATCGTCCTCAGATTAAAAGGGAAATCTCTCCGTCTCCTTCTGTGTTTCATTAAAGGCCCTCCAGGGTTGAGCGGCCTCTATGTTGCATCAACAAAGTTTCACGATGTTAGATGGCCCTGTTGTCCTGTCATCTGGTGACATTTAATCATCTGGGCAAGTGTATGTGTGTGTATGCACTTGTGTCTGCAAGTGTGTCCCAGTGAGCAATGCAGGAGTCTCGATGGTAAAGTGCAGAGCTACTGTTCAGGTGTTAAAGCACATTGTCAACATACAGGGGGGCTGACAGCAGAGGGAGGGTTGGAGGAGAAGGGGTGAGGAGTGGAGCACAGTAGAAGTGGAGAGCAAGCACCTCTTGAAGATTTATTTAACTACCATACATCTCCTTCTCTTCCTCTGTCACTTTCTCTCTCGCTCACTCTCCCTCTCTCAATCTGGATAATGCTCACTTTTAAAAACCTTATTTACAGCGTCCATTGATTCTGCCTTCAAGAATTGGCAAGTCCCGGCCTGTTTTCCAGTCCTTGCGGATGGCAGGGCCGCAGCAGTAAAGCATTCAACTTGAAGAGGCTTCTGTTACACAGCAATCAGTCTAGACAGGCTTCTCGTAGACTTTAGTATTTGGTCTGCAGAAGCTTTAGTCCGTAAACCACTCAATGTGAACAAAGCTTGTGGGCTAAGGATGCTGTTAATCTAAGCTTAATGAGATGAAAGACTGATTTACTCTCATACGGCTGACCTCTCCGCTGATGGTAAGGTAATCAGAAAAGGATCAGCAGAGCCCCCTACATGTTATCTCTAAAAATGTAATCTGCTAGATCTCTTCGTAACAGAGGAAGGTGAAGAATGCTGCAGTAATGATGAATGATAGCTGCAGTTATCCAACTGTATATAATTGCCAAGATTACTATAATTCAGAAGCGTATTGTAAACTTCATCTGACTCAGACTGCAGATCAATTCGAATTAGGCTTTTTCTGTTGAACTTCCAAAGTTTGCCTAAAACTTTTATGTGATGATATCAGGCTTTTGTTGTCCCTCAGCAGATGCAGTCCTATTTTTAATACTGATATCAAGATGTATTGAGCATTTCTGAAAAGCAATTTAAGTACAAAGTTGTTTTTATTAACTTTTGAAGTTATAACAAATCTTTTACTCTCTAGCTCATGGTGCTATGAGTCATCATTCTGTTTTTCAATCCCTTATATTTTCCTTGGCTATCACATTCCCCCACATCTTAATATCTCTTACACTTCCCCAATGCATTTTCTTTTTCTACAGAAACTACATGTCTTCAAGAAGACTCTGCAGGCCTTGATCTACCCGATTTCATCCACAACACCCCATAACTTCGAGGTGTGGACAGCCACTGCACCCACCTACTGCCATGAGTGTGAAGGGCTGCTGTGGGGCATTGCCCGTCAGGGCATGCGTTGCTCAGAGTGTGGCGTTAAATGTCATGAGAAGTGCCAGGACCTGCTCAATGCAGATTGTTTACAAAGTAAGGATGCGCAACAAGACTCAGTATATAAGATACATAAGAAACAGGTGCTTTGTGTATGTGTGTGTGTGAGACAGAGAGAGAAAAAAGGAACAGGATGTCTTTTTTTGTAGCTTAGACAACATTCCATAGAAAATGCATTCAAAAATAAAATGTAGTAGTACAATTTCCGGCTATACATGTTTTTGCATAGACTTTGTCAAACCATTGCCAAATAATTATTTAAATATCTTGAATTAAAAAATGGTGTTGATCTTAGAAAATCCATTAAGTGCCAATGCATGTATAACACTTCATCTCCCATGTTTCTATTAATATCTACACGAAACTGGAAGCCCGACAGTACACATGAATGCTGTTATGGGGATTTGTGTAATGCATATTGCATATATCCTTGCACAAATTTCTACAAGTGACATGGTGCATTTACATTGCTCACTGGCACTCATTAGCCTCTACAATCAGCTTTTTTCAATCAGACCCCCCCTTACAGTGTAGTCAAATAGGAACAATGTGACTTGCAGGCTGCAGGATGATCCTCACGGCAATCCTCACACACTGTAAGTGGATTAGATATACCATGGCTGTTATAAAACTCAATGTTTCATAACAGTTTTATTCTAGCATAACAATGCTTTATAGCGCACACTGTGGTTCATTTTTATCAGATAGTAATGCACATGATACTGTGATCAGACACAGATATAAACCTCACGTGTGCCTTTTTTGTCTTACAGACACACAGTCACAAGAGCACATTGTAGATGTTCTGGATGGTGTAACACTGTTGTTCACTCATGCAATATCAAAGAGAAAAGAAAGTAAGCTAATCATGGTTATCAAAAAGTAAAACTGAAAAGATGTTGGCGAATACAACATGATAAATTCCAGTGCCAGGTTGTCCCTCAGCAGTGTTTCTCCCAATCCCTGGGTATTAAAAATGCAAACTACTGAGCCAAAACACCGCAACTTTTGGCTTGTTTCAGGAGCAGTGGAGAAGAGCTCCAAGCATGGAGCAGAGGACAAGACTCAGAATATCATCATGGCCATGAAGGAACGGATGAAGATAAGAGAGAAAAACAGTCCTGAAGTGTTTGAGGTAATCCAGGAGATGTTCCACGTCTCCAAAGAAGAGTTCACCAGCCATCTGAAGACAGCCAAACAAGCTGTTCTGGATGGGACTTCCAAGTGGTCTGCCAAAATCAGCATCACAGGTCAGCTGGGGTTCATTCCTCAAAGCATCCACTCATATTTTGATTATGAACTAACCATGATAGAGTATGCTAATTGTGATACAGAGATTTATTAGCTTTCATTTACATGTTAACCATCACTGAACTGAATCGTGATGAATGCTTTGTAACTAGCAGTCTCTGAACACTGACTGACCCTTGACCTTTGGTCCGTGACCTATTGCCCTTCTCCAACACCAAATCAACAAAACTGCCACTACAAGTCAGGCTCGTCTCAAATGACAAACACTGTTATTCTAATTTGTATTTACTTGTAATTAACCTCCAGATCTTGGTCATTAACCTTTAACATTAAACCACATTTCCAAATGCGTATTTAATTAGAAAAAGAAATAGAAATTGATTAGGTATTTCTGAGAAAAGCAATTGGTTGATAATTTGATAGACACGAATAATACATCAATGTCTTGCACACAATAATTTTAGAATTTTCTTGTAACATAACCTTTAAAATCAGGGTTCAGCGTCCTAATTTCATCTCTTATCTACTTTACTTAACTCATGTAACTAGACAACAACATGTTTGGAATGTTGTGCTCAGTCCATGACATGCAGCTCTAATGAGAACAAGGTATAAGCTGAGCAGTGGGAGAGTTATCAGGTTGCAACAATGATTGCCAAATGTTAAATGGTGGCACAATAACTACAAAGCATCTGAGAGGCAGTCATAAAGAGGCAATGATCACTTATTATTATAGTGGAAGAGTACTTGCTTGAACTGACAGAGATCTTTATGTCTTTTTTGAGCTCACTAGCATGCTGATTTGTACAGTGTGCAGTCACACTTCCAGCCCTCACAGAGATGCCAATCAAAATGTCATGCCCCTGTGTGCAGTTTGGCAGTACATCGCTTTAGAGCACTTTCAGGACAAAAAATGACTTTTTTTCTTCCATCAGACACACATCCATTTCCCATCTGGGGCATTGCACATTGTTTGATTGCATAACCTGTTTATCCCAATTTCTGCAAACCGTAAAACTAATACTAATGAACATCCTTGAGGATTAAATGGCCTTTCTTTCATTTTACTACTTAATTTCCATACACATTATTCATACTATGACTCAATTACCTGGGTTCTTTTAATTTCTCCTGAACTGGTAGAAGGTCAGGATGTTAGCTTTATAACCCCAACCCCTGGACTCCAATCCATCTCTCGTTAACTGTGCTAGGTCCAGCTCATTTATTGCTCAACTTGCATTTCTTGCAGTGTCAATACACTGGAGAGAAATAGAAATGGAGAGGGAGGGAGACAAATAGAGACAGATAGAAATCAGAGTAGCTAGAAAAAGGGCTACTGTAAGAGAGGAGAGGAGATGAAGAAAGAAGGAAAAGGGAGTTAGAGACACATTGAAAATACTCAGGGTTGCCACGGTCAGTTTCCTGTGGGTTTATTGAACGCCCATTTTAAAATGTAGTTATTGAGTTGTTGTTTATTTGTCATTCATTAGATAAATACAGACTGGCATTGACTCTGCAGCACTCTCGCAGTGACCATGAGATATTCTGTTGCAGGCTAATGTGTCTACTACAAGGCCTGGCAGGAAATATGAACCTTGATCAGACAGACTGTAATCTGCTCCCTAGATCACATCATTATCAAACAAACCTGCAATAAGTAGTAGGACTATATGGTATATACCTTTGGTCATATCTTTGGTGCAATTCTGTATTCTTTTTTAGGTATTCCATGGGAAAACCATTATAGTCCATCCTTCATACAATATACTGTTGCTCTCTTCATATATGCTCCTCTCCTCTAATCAGTAGAAATCTCATTCTTATCCCACCCTTTGTACTGAACAGTCAGGCATGTAAATTTGGTTTTAGTTCATTCAAATTTATTTCAAGCTTTTGTTGCTTCAAGTTCTGAAAAATGTAAACCCAGTTAGATTCATTAAAAGATTCAAAGGAAATTTTATTTTATGGTAAAAAGCCTTACTGGATTAAAATCCGATCAAACCCAGTCTCTGCTCTCCTTTGATTCTATGTACAGTTAAATGCAGGTAGGGTAAATTGCCAGTTTTGGAAACTTACAAAAAGCCTCTGGGGGTCTGGCCTTCAGACACTTTTACATGATTTGACAAGTACTTT
This sequence comes from Hypoplectrus providencianus, assembly GCA_028566105.1. NCBI lineage: Eukaryota > Metazoa > Chordata > Actinopteri > Perciformes > Serranidae > Hypoplectrus > Hypoplectrus providencianus. The sequence continues at coordinate 21,537,005 of JAOWBC010000001.1, forward strand.
TCTGAGCATATTGACCCCTCTATATGTCTGTCATCGTCTTAGACCCCTCTTTTACTATAGGAGGCATTTGATTTTCAGTGCTCCTGGAACAAGCAGGCCATAGCTCTTCAAGCCTCTATATCCTTCCCACCAACTTCTGTCAGCATTGAGCTAAGGGATATATATGTACCCTGAATTATTTAGTCTGTCACTTATGCATATTTAATGCCTCAGTGTCCTTTTTCCCTTTTATGGCGCGGTGAAATACTACTGTCTCTTCTTCTCTGCCCCTTCCTGTGTGTGTGTGAGTGTGCGCGTGAGATTCTTAGTCTTTGTCTGAGCTCAGCATATATTCTGTATCAATGGGGAGACACATTAGAGATCTACCAATAGCATGAATTTAGAAAAAGATAATCATACATGTTTCACTCTTTACACAAAGATAAAGAATGATTGATGTCAATGAACCAAAGAGCTGTGGAATTGCCTCAGCTTTTGGCAAGTGCTTGATGAAATTGTTAAGGCAGTGATGGTATTTGTAAAACCACAAAATCAAATGAGCAACAAGCAAAAATATGTCCCTAGGAATCAAGTAAATTAGGTTGTACCTGCAAAGCTCAAAAAGGTCAAATATGTTGCTTATGGCACTAACATGACTCTTTCCTTCAACCCTGTCTGTCTCCAGTCATGAGTGCACAGGGCTTACAGGCCAAGGATAAAACTGGCTCCAGCGACCCTTATGTCACCGTCCAGATTGGCAAAACCAAACGCCGGACAAAGACTATCTTCGGCAACCTCAACCCGGTCTGGGATGAGAAATTCTACTTGTAAGTGCTTTCTATTTATTTGACCTCTATGTGACCGCAAAATCCCAACTGGGATTAGGAAGGATCTGTTCACGGGAATCTTAAGGCATTAGTGAATACGTAAAAAACAATTATTTTTTTTGTTACTGCCTCAAAGTTGCTAGCTTGGGAAATTACTATCAGTTATGACATGTTGGGTGCCAGCTGCAGAGATTTTGTCCGTGCAGACTGCAAAAGCAGCTTTACAGTGGCATTCATCATTGTAGACAAGACAGGCCTTAACCTTGTTTTAACAATAAAATAAATCATGCTTTGCTGCATTACTTTTAGGTTGCTCTCATTTAGAGTAACCTTTCCATTGTCCTGACCAGGCTTCTGTCTCTTTGTTTGTATCACCAGCTATTCCCCCGGGTCCATTTAAGTATGCAATATCAGCAGGATTATCACCACTCAATCTGCCGGTTACCTCTCTGATGATGCCTCAGTGTTTTTTCTCCACACAGTTACAAATAAATGCAAATTTAACAGGAAGTAGGTTGGCACTATAATGAAGAATTGCTGAGTTACTTATAGAAGTCCTTTTCAAAATGTGAAAATTGAAGCCTTTGAGAGCCCTGTTGAAAGGCTTGCCAAGCTTGCCCCAATAAATACAGCTGTTTTTGTTGAGACAGGCACCAGAGGTCTGAAAATAAGAACCAGGTTGAAAATGAAAATGTAATTTAGAGCTGTCAAGCTCAACTTAGTTCAACACTTTCAGCCCTTAGACCAGAGCGCAAGTATTCACTAGCAGTTCTTAGACAAACACTGAAAAAACCTGCAAATGCTTGCAGTAGGGTTTGCACAGTTTTAAAAAGCCCTGAAAAGGCTGCTCCAAGCCTGGAAAACTTCTGAAAAATCAGGAAATCTGAAAGGACTTACACTCAAATGAAAGCAATGTTGGCTGGTAAGCTGGTTTCATGTGAAGATGCAGCCTCAAACTATAGAATGGTGTGAACCTCACCACTCTCTCTCATTCTTGTACGTTTGTCAGGCTGTTTCTAAACAAAACCACTCCTCACAGCAAGGCAACCCATTGCATCACCTACTGGCACTAAACAAAATAAACAATTTTGATGTACTTCAGTTGATTCAGGTGTTCCCTGACAGCAGCTGCTTATTTTCTGCCTGTCATTTGTCTGCTTTGTGAGATGCTTGAGATCAATGGCACACAATCAATATCTAAATATGTTTTATTGAAAATAAACAGCTTTCTTAATATAGCCAGGTGTGGGATACAGTATGACATGTAAATTGCAGCAGCTTGTGTTGTAGAATTGGCATCCAGCCAGAGAATTGCATAGCAGTATTTGTCTTTCAGATTTTTCTTTGTGTGAAAAGAAACTAAACAAAGGGGGATAAAATGATTCTGACCAGAGCAAAGAAAACTATAGATATGTAAACGCCCAAAAGATATCAAACACATTTTCAATGAAGTGAAATCGTGCAGTGAGTAAACCTAAACATGTGAAAAATAAAACCTTGAGTCTGTATTCTAGTTATGCATGCATATGCATGCATTCACAAACACCCCAGAATATTCAGCTGCGAAAACTGGCTTCAATAAAAATCCACTGAGCGTTAGCAATGTCCTTTTAACTAAAAAGTAAATGGAGATGGAGAGTATGTCATGATTACTTCAACCAAGGAGAGAATAGATAATGGATTTTTTTACATTTTGCAAGCTGGGAATTTTTAATTGTTATTCCTTTGGAGGTTTCTGTCTATTTATAGGTCCTATAAAAAAAAAAAAAAACATATTGGGAGAACATATTTTTTTGTTTTTGCTTTAACAACTGAGATTTGCTGTGTATGTGTGTGTGTGCATGTCCTATGCCAGTTTCAAACAAGGCTCCACACCTGTAATGAGACTCCAGTGGTGGCTGTAATAAAACTCTTTCCCATTACTACAGGGATGTAGATTAATAGAGCGATGCATTACTGTGTGCTTGGCAGCGAGCAAAGTCCCGGACTAGTGGAGCAGCAGCAGCCAGTGCTTCCCCCGGAAAGGGATTAGTTAAAAAAAATACCGCAGATACTGTTTCTCTGGCTGTCGCACCCAAGATGGCATTAGAACAAAATGTAATCTGTCGGTTTTAATTCCAGAGCCGAACAGTCTGACCCCATCTGAAGCTAAGTGCTTTGGCCACCTCTGTTCTATTTAGCAGAGTCATTATTGTGAAGCGTCTGTCAGCTGCACTGATGCAAGGGGGACCACAGAGACGGACATAAAGCTTTGACAAATAAATAATCCTTACTATGAATGCTGCAGAGTTGTTCTTGTGAAACATTCAGCTCTTCTCCGAGGATATTAGCATGTGTGGGGAGAGAGCAAAAATACAGAGATGCATGGTAAAGGTCATGCATTATCTTGGGGTAATTCCTCCTTCTAGGCAGAGAGCCCCTCTCCATGTACACGTGCTTAGCATACACACTCACTAATACACACCCATGGAGCAACACACATTCTCCCATTTGAATCCAGGCAAGAATTATGAATACGTTACTTAGGAAAGAGCCAGGAAGGTGTCTGAACTTGTATTTATGTCATTCTGCTCCACTTAGTACCCCAAGCTGATGGGCTGCCACTGAATATGTTGTTACTATTATTGTTGTTGTTGCTGCTCATGTCGTCATTAATGTTTTGACCTGCCAAAAAAATGTTCCAATTCACAGTGAATGTCACAACGCCACCGACCGCATCAAGGTGCGTGTGTGGGACGAGGATGATGACATCAAATCACGGGTGAAGCAGCATTTCAAACGCGAGTCAGACGATTTCTTGGGTCAGACCATCATCGAGGTTCGCACTCTCAGTGGAGAAATGGATGTCTGGTACAATCTAGGTATGTCACACATTTGATCTCAGTCTCTGTACAAAAACTAATGATTTTGTCAAAATAATGGTGACAGTGTAACACATATCTACTTTATTTTTAAGTTTATTTTTCTCAATTTACAAAATATTTGATATTCTCCTTATGCAAGTAGCCACACAAAAGCTTTGCCTAAATAACAACAGCTCAACCAACAAGGTTGGCCGAACTGATATAAAAAAGTAAGGATGCCATCAATCCTGATCAGATTAATTTAATATTGAACAGCTGCTGATTAAATTGAATAGTTCTGTATTACATAAAAGGAAAAAAAACTGCAAGCATCCAAGCTGCTCCTTAATGTTTTTTCACTTTCATTTTTTTCTTTTTTCTTTGTTTTTTTTTTACAAAATAACAAAGCATAAAACAAAAACCTCTCTCTGTAATCTTTATGGCCTTGTCGCTGTCCCATGGGTATTTTTCTCTCACTCTAAAAGTGTCCTCAAGTGTTTGTTGTTCTGGTACAGCCTTTGCCTGGGTTACTTGAGTGTACTATATTCTGTTGAGTTTTTGTTTGCCCTTTCTGTACATCTTTTGCTCAAATTAAATACATTTTTTATGGTTTGTTGCTCACGGTTGTTTTGGTGTACTTGCAGTATTCGCTGGCACAGCTGTCTGTCGCTCCTCAAAGCGAAGACTGAGCCTAAGCTGAAATGCTCAATAACACAAATAAACAGTCTCATACTGCTCTTGTCGTTTGCTGTAGTTTATTGTGTGTGGTACTTGCCGCTGGTGGGGCTCAGCCCCTGCACTAAAATACAGCGGAGTGGAGGACAGACAGACAGCCGAGAGATGGAGAGTTGAAGGCAGCCCCATTGCTGTGCATGAGAGCTTAGTGAATAAAACACCAAACAAAGGCTCAATATAGTTCATATAGCCAAGTCTTTGAGATCGGATTTGGATATCCCTTTTAACAACTGTTGGGATTTCTCAGAGGTTCAACAGTATTGTCTTTCATTGGCTTATTTTTCTGACAAAACCAGGAGAGGTTTGCTATGTATGCAATAAGCTGGTCTATTTTCTGTTGATTGAGTTGACTCATTTTTGCAGGCACACTTGACACAAGTATTGTGATTTGATGCACAACCCTAGTTTTTATTTCATTTTCATGATTATTGGATATTTCACAAGGTTCATTTAAAGTCTTCATCTCTTACGCTACACATGTCCTTATACTGCAGCCGATAAACAGGATAAAGGGATGGATGTATGGTCAGTTAAGGCGTAGTCCAGTGGAGATCACCATTACTGTACATGCACCCAGAAGCCTCAAAGACGTGTGGTTCAGTTGGGGCACTGATGCTGTTTCTGCTTTCATACATCATGATGCATGAGCCTGAATGGTAGCATAATGGGAGCTCCCACTTCTGTTGAAGTATTATGACTGGCGGGTGCTGCCTTTGTTTGCCTCTCGAGCTAAAAGGAAGCAATTTGTGTTAATTTTGACCCCTGACCACTGCTGCTGCTCTATGCCTTTTTAAATGTCCACAATGAATGTTTAAACAGGCCTTTGCTGGTGTGGGTGTCCACCCCTCCAGCTGCTCTTCTCTGTAAGCCTCTTCAATTGCTCTTCAATCTGGGCTTTTGCATTTACAGTTTCAGCCTCTGTCACTTTGTTACGTTATAATTTTTCACTTGTCTGTCTCTTGACCAGCTGACTGTAGGGTAAAATTTCTCTCATTCGATACAGTAGAGATGAGTTGTATATGAAAACGCTGAGGGGGGGCATTTAATGTCTTTAATGAAGCCCAGCAGCTGTGGAGGCATTAGCTGTCAGACGAGTCAGGACTGTCTATTCCGGCGTCTTTGTGGTTGTGTGTTGCTTTTACTGTGTATGCAAGAAACATAGTGCATGTACACAAACTGTGCAGTGTGTATTCATATTTACATGCAAATATAATGCAACAACAATAAAATACAACATTCCATTCCTCAGACAGTGACGTTAGAAATGCACATGTTTTCTCACACATTAAAGCTGCATGGCTCTGAGCGTAGATGTGATGTCATGCTGTTTTAAAGGACATGATGTCATGCCAATATTTCTTGTCATCAATGTTATCTGTTTCAGTGATGTCATTAATGTGTTTAATCTTTTAGCGTTTTATAATAAACTCTGTTATGATGTGGTCAAGGACATGTTTTTTTTATTGAGGTGGACAATAATGGTGTTCACTGACTTGTGCAGCCTTCCGTTGATTAAGGTCAATCCTTATGTCCGGAAAGGTTTCTCTGTTAAACTGGATGAAATAAAACTTTTAGAAAATACATGTTCAGCTAATAGCCATTGTGAGCCTAGTTACCTTTGAGTGAATTTCCACTTGTGACTGACCCAGTTTGATTGTGTGTTGCAGACAAAAGGACTGACAAGTCTGCAGTATCTGGTGCCATCAGACTCAAGATCAGCGTGGAGATGAAAGGAGAGGAAAACGTGGTTCCTCCTCACGGCCAGTACACCTGTTTACATGAGGTAATCATCATAACATAATTCGCAGAGAGGCAAAATTAGTTTTCACCCAGCTCTAGTCATTGTCTTTGGGCAGCGAATTTGATTGAGTGGCAAAGACGGATATGAAAGAAAACATAATATTTGCCGTGATCGCATTTGAAAGCTGTGCCTCACTGTAGGTACAGTGATTAGTGAATACATTTACCTGTTAACCCTCCTGGCCTCCTTTAGTAGGGCTTGTATCCTTCATTTGTATACACTGGTGAAGGCCGGATGGGCAAAAACGTTTTGCAAATCACCAGACAGATGATTAAGTCTACATACTGAATGATATGGTTCTGATTATGACCTTCCCTTTTTAATGATCACATCTGAAAGCAAACAAACAGGACTTTTCTAGCAATCAATAAATACAGCAGTGTAAAAAAGTGTTGCATGTTTTTCTTTCAGTAATAAGATTCTTTGTTTGCTAGCATACATTGTCCTTTTTATTACTCCGTGTGACTCTGTGCTCCATCACTGTGACCTGTTCCGTCTTATCTCTCACAGAACCTGTTTCACTACCTGACTGAGGTGAAGAACAGCGGGGTAGTGAAGATCCCGCAGGTGAAAGGGGACGAGGCATGGAAGGTCTACTTTGACGACGTGTCTCAGGAGATAGTGGATGAGTTCGCCATGAGATACGGAGTGGAGTCCATCTATCAGGCTATGACGTGAGTACCACCCTGATCTATGGCCTTTTACCTCACCAATCTGTCATTGTCTCATCCAGGAGAGTGAAGGGGAGAAGGAGATGAGAGAAGGAGAGCAGGAGGAGAAGAGGAGTAGTAAAGATGTCTCCTCAGCAGAATCAGAGCTTTGGAGGACTATCGAGCTCCTAAGTTTGATTGATTAATTGCTGGCCTCCTGGAAAAACTCCCAACCTGCCTTGGTCACATTGATCATGGACACACATAAACAGTCTCATTTCCCCACTCTCTGTCTCTGATCCTCTGTGACCCTGTCTATCCATAAATGTCTCTCTCTGTTTCCTGAACTCTCACACGCACGCATGCATGCAAAGGCACAACTCCTGAAAATCACTGAATATTGATCAAGGTCATGCAATGCCATGTTATATTGTGCAGTGCTGGTGGTTGCTACTGCAGACATCTGCAATATGCATCTTACTTTACATATTAAATGTATCTTTCACCCAGTGCTCCAGTGACACTTCAGCTTTTTTGTTTTTACAGCAGAAACTGATGTAATCATGTGCTTCATACACTGAAATAGATTTGCCCCTGTCAAAAAAGTGTATTTATTATTTCCGTCATTGAAAACGCTTTCTGCTACACATTTGAAACTGTTTCCATGAATTTGTTAACCAGAAGAGGAAATTTACCCAAAGCATTACCATCTAACTAACTAACTTAAGTAAAATACAAAAGTACCAGCTGCAGAATATCAAAAGTTAAAGTACCATTTGAGCCTCTAATACAGGGGTGTCCAAACTTTTTTTTCCTGAGGGCCACATATAAAAAATATACGAAGGACTGGGCCACTCACTAGACTT
>JAOWBC010000001.1:21556128-21569838 GCA_028566105.1 Hypoplectrus providencianus
AAATCCAAATATATTGACCACTCCAGGTGAAGCATCTGCCGCAGTGAGAGTGCAGTGTCCCTGTGGCAGTTTGAGGTCCAATGCCTGGAAGCACATGACTGCTTCTGATCTCATTTTCTACGTGATAACTTGCACTTGCTCCATGCTCCACTTGTTGTTTTTGGTGTTTGTTGCAACTTTTTTTTAGCCATTACTCTGCCTCTGTAATCATGTTAAACAAAGACATTCATACACAATTATTTTGAAGCGGCACAGTGAACTTATTTATTTTAGATATTGTTGACAGGCACACACTGCTTTTATTTTATTTTGTTTTCAGAATTCTATGATTATTTTGCTTGTTTTTTCATTTGGAGTTTTGCACTCAATGTAGGCACTGTCCCAATATAATATTCAATGTACACTAGAACAAAGACAAAGAACTAAAAGCTCATCAGCATCACTCACTCCTCGTCCCATCTCATAATGGATTTTCTGTCATCTTTGGAAGGCAGTGCTGATGTTGTCTCTACTTTTGGCCCAGAGATGGATGCTCGGCTTTTTTAGTATGCTTGCCTGCTTCGGGGCAATAAATCAGTTTCTTTGTCCTCTAGGTTTCCACTGATGAAGTTGGAGTTTCTCATTTCCGGTCTTTGTGTATTCAGACACAGTATCTTTAGAGACAGACAGAGTTATTTACACCACTGTCACTGTAGGAACACTGCTGTCAATGCTAAAAGATGTGTGTGCATCTGTGTTAAACATCAGCAATTGTCAAGTAAGGCACTGGAAAGACACTGACAGTTAAAAGCTGTATTGAATGAAAAGAAATCTCAAATTCTCATGCTCTGTAAGTAGGTTTTAATGGTTCACCAGTTCATGCTGTCTTTTAGCTATTTAAACACCCAAAATGTGGTTACCCGCCAGAAGCTGTGATTATATTTTAGATAAATCCCATTCACTGGCTCCTGTAGTCAATGATGAATGCATTTCGTGCACCCCTGCCATCTGCAATCAAAACAGGATGTCAAATGTTAAATTAGGTTGCTAGCTGAGATCATAACATTTTGTATGTAGACATTTGGTTTTTGTAAGGAACCCACCTACCTCTTTTGCAGCACACATGAGTGTCAATGAGCACTTGACTTTACTTGACTTCAATCACCATAATTACACAGCAAGATTACCTTTTGATGCCAGAATCAAAAGATCAGAATTTATTTAAAATTATGCACTGTAAAGCTCTTTCTCCATTTAAATGTAAAGAACATTCTATTGTTTAGTATTAATATATGGATTTATTATGTCTGTAATTTGCCTCATTGTATGACCAAGTCGACCCAATGGATCAGACTTCCACGATCACTGAAAGGCAGAATGGCAGTGGTGAAAACGTCAGTTTTTCTGTGTGCAATTTCAGCTCCTTTATGGGTGATTTTCCGCTCCTAGATAAAGGTGTTAATGCCTCTATTGGAAAAGCAAGAAAGCACAGATTAGTTTGACATTACTTGAGAAATGCAGGGGCCTTAGTGGATTACCTATCTTTATTTTTCAGGATTACTCTTTTTTTGCAACAAAGTCACATCCCAGTCTTAATTGGTTTCACTCTATAAAAGTTGCATTTCTGACACCCAGAGTAAACAGATAAAACCCATTTTGAACTGATGTCGTCACTGTTCCAGCACAGTGATTTCAGGACTTGTTCTGATAGTGGCATTCAAGGTTGCCAAAGAATCCATGTTTGAAAGGGACTGATGGTTTCACTTGTGGCTGAAGGCTACATGCATGTGCAGTTATTGTGAGAGAAATTTCAGTGTCAGCAGAGAGTGAAAGGGTCGTGACTGATGGCACTCATGGGCTCCATTCTGTGAACGAGGCTGGTGGCTGTGCAGCAGCTGCAAGAAAATTCTTCTCTCTTCTTGTAATTGAAGGATTTATATTAAAAGCGTCCTGCTGGGGACTAGATGAGACGGGATACTCCAGCTTCTTAAATCACATTTTAAAATTTCATCTGAATACAATCTTTCAGCTAGAAACAAATGATGAAATGCTCAAACAACCGTTCATAGGAAAGGCAGTGATGCAAACGGAATTTGATGTGAGGCAAAAAAAAAAAAAAAAAAACATAAAGAAAGAAAAGATACTCCCAACTGATTTGACTTTCTTCTTTTTGTTCCTGATCATCGCGCCAACTGGTCCACATTTGCTTGTGCAGAATGTGTGTCAGTTTTGTGTCCTGGAGGCTGTTTATCTTTATTAGTGGCTATACTTTCACCTCCAAACTACTCTGCTCTACTCTACTCACATTTATCATGAAAAATGTACTGTAAGTGGACAGTTGACTGTCTGTAAATCTCTAGAGAGATTCGGCCTCTGATGGCAAATGAGCAAAGGTGTTAGAGTTATTTTGGTGTTAGAAGTGTTTTGGTTTCTCATATGTTGTTAGTATTTATACTGCACTGTACACTAAATAAAAAAAAAGCTCCTCTTGAAAGATTTTATCTGCTCCATTTTAGAAGCGGGGTCCATGGCTCAAGTTGGCCATTTGAGGAACCGCACATTCGGCATTTCTGCTCTGGTGCCATTTTTCCTTTTTCCCAGAGGTTGTCACTTCAAGTAAAAATTAAAGGAAACCAAGCTCATTGTTAAAAAATGCAAATTTCAGGACCCATCGACTATCATCTCAGGATGATTTCACTTCTCCTGGCTACTTTTCAAACAATCTGTCCCTCAACTTCCTTCTGGTGTCAAAAGTTTCTCATGGTAACGCAAACAAATCAGGATATCCGTTATCTGCTTTCTGGATAGCCACAGGCTTCACAGGAGCCCCAGTAATGTCAGCCCTTACTCTCAGAGGCTAAACTGTCAGACCAACACCCAATGGGTCTCCTAGATTAATAAACCATGAAAAGGCCATCCACATTTTCCCAACTTTATTAGTACCTTTTGACACCACTGTCCAGGAGTTAGTTGAACAATTATTCATCAAATCTCCATAGTACCTGGATTTTTACTTCTTCCTTGGAGACTGGTCATCTTGAATCATCTAGCAATCCAAAGGAAACCTCTTTACTGCTCACGTCCAAAAGTTGTCAGGCCAGTTTTGCTTCTGCTGCTGGGCCTTGATCTCAAAAAGACCTCTCCTGTGTTTCAGGCTGCTCTGAAGAGTTATCTCTATTTCCTGAATCTCCACTGTGCATTTATTGACAAGGTAGAAGACGGGTAGAAAACGAGCCAAATTTTATTAGAGCACTGAGAGAGTAGGTGAAGTAGGATAATGTATGGGCCAGTGATGCCTTTTCTCAGTGCTGTCAAGGCTTTATATGCTCCCCGTCACGGTGCTCTGCACTTCCTGATGACTTCATGGCCCCGAAATAGAGGTTTTCATCAGCAGAGACCTCCCTTGTCCACTAAACGATTAGACAGACAGTCATTTCGGTATGATGGCTGGGCGTTGCTCTGTAATCAATTTCAATGTTTCAGGCTAAGCAATGCAATGTCGTGGATAGGAGTGTGTGACGTTAAAAGGCTGCCTTCAACAAGATGTCTCCTCATGTTATTGTCTTCTCTCTCCTTCTGACTCCAGGATAATTTCCCAGCAGGAAACCCAGAGCGTCTCCAGGATCTGAAGTCGACTGTTGATCTGCTGACCAGCATCACCTTCTTCAGGATGAAGGTAGCTTGTGTATATGTGTGCGGGGAAATGGGCCTGTGGGGCGGGGAGTGCAATTTAGAAGGGCAATGGGGCGCATGGCACTTAATCTTAGAGAAATTGAAAGAAACATAAACACTGTAATAAATAATGATGGAGCACAACCCTAACTAACCTTTGTTCATGCCCTTTACAATCTTTTATCACAGAAGTGCTGTGCTCGGGTCTTAGTGACACCTTCGATGCTGGTCATGGCTGTGACATATCACAACATTCAGTCATAAACACACAGCAACATTGATCCAAAGCTCGTTTCATTTAGGTGAAATCATTTCCAACTCATAATTCCTAGAAATCTGTCCCTCTGAACACCACTGACGAATCCCAATGATTTAATGGAGCACAATGTCCTGACTGCAGGCCGATCCAATGAGGTCACATTTGTGCAACGTGTGTTGACCTGCATAGCACAGCCAGCATCTACAGTATGTTTAAAATGCTTCCAGCTTACACCCTCCCCCACACCTCGACTTGTTCTGCTATATGAAGAGCTCGGCTCCATTCAGCTCACTTTTGGCGGGAGTGGGGGTGTAGCACCGGAGCACTGAGGCATAGCTAAGATGGCAGCTATGAGCAAAGGAATGAAATCTGTCACTTTAGGTTACCAGTGCTCTCACTCTGCCATGCCAGGGCTTTGCGTTACAGTGTATACGCACAGCTGCTCACACACAGGAGCTACAGTGTTACCCCCCACACACACCTAAATGCCAGTCAGACCATGTAAATTATGATATACATTATAGATGCAAGAAGCTGCCTTTTTTCCACATGGAAGTGATATCTTGAGTTTAATATTTCATGCATATGAAATAAGATATATTTGAGTTATCACTCTGATGAGTGGTCCATAGAAATACATTTAATTGAAGCAACTATCATCATCATTTCATATGTGTCTGTGTGTTTGCAGGTACAGGAGCTCCAGAGTCCACCACGAGCGAGTATGGTGGTGAAGGACTGCGTGAAGGCGTGCCTGGACTCTACATACAAATACATTTTCGATAACTGTCATGAACTGTACAACCAGCTTCTTGACCAGGTAAACATCTTCCACATCCTTTTGACTCAAACTGCTAATTAACTTTTTTTGCTAATCAAAGGGGAACCAATGTGGCTTTACTGGGTTCAGGGTAAAAAGAAAATAACTGTTGAATCACTTAAACACTAAATGAAATCTCACTTGAATTTAACTCTCGTTTTTTTAAACATGAAAAGTCGACAGCTCTTACACAACTGTCACACTTCTCATTATAACTTCTGATTATAATGTAGACCAAGTTGACAATAACAAAAGTGCTTTCCCTTATCAACCGTATGTTCAGCAAACAGTGTTAATGCTGTAAACATACAGATACTGCGGTTACACTGCTGCATGATGGATGTGCTGTCCCTTGTTGCCATGAATGACCATAAAGAGGCACTGGTCGGCAGGCTCATGTCTTGTTCATTCATATTTATAAAGTGCTTCCAATGACCACTAATGATCCACATTTGGATAATTCTGAGTTGATTTGGGATTAAATGCTAATGTGCATGCACAGATTCATAACTCACAGTACTTTTTTGGTGTATATGCATTTCTCATTTATATGTTGATTCAGTTTTATAAAACTAGGCCCTGGTGCATCTTCCCAGCTTTGGAAACAGCCTTTTTGACTGTACCCACTGCACGTTGTAACTCAGCAGTCAAACCCTCGACCCAATCACCTTCTCCTCCGCCTCCTTCCCACACACCAGCAATCAGATAGTCATTCTGTTTTTTTTTTCTCAAGAAGAAAAGCAAGGGGGTAAACTCACTCTGAGACTTTTGCTTTTTACATCTAGCCTCTTGTCTTGAAGATTGATGTGTTTTGTTTGTTGTTCGAAATCCTGTCCTGGTGCTTATCACTTATCCTGGGACACTTTTACCTCAAAAAACATAGGCTCTTCTGCAGCTCAAGTAACATTCACTTGCCTTGCACCAACTGTTAAAAGATGACAACTGAGTCAAACTAAAATTGCAAAAATGTTTCAGCATTTCCCCCCTGCTCTAATATGGGACTTGTCCACCAGCTGTTCAGCTTTAGTGTTCTTTTGTTTCGTTTGTTATTGCTGTTGTTGTTATGGCTTCCCTGGGTTTGAAAGCCATAACCCAGCCTCATCCAGTGCACTTAACAAGGTATTATAAAAGAATTGACTATTTCTAACAAGAGGATTTGTATTTTTATGGCTAGTACACACAGCCTAAGGGCAAGTTAAGTCATAAAATCTAGGCATGCTGTTTATTGTTATTGTTAAGTTCCATTGGTAATATTTTCCACATTTCCGAATCTAATTTGATGAGTAAGCTCAGCATGAGTTAGAGCTGCTATACTTCAGTGAAAGCAGCTCACAACGTTCCTGCTGTGCTGATTTATGAGATCACTGCTAATCTACAAACTAGCAGTTTAACAGCTGTTAATTAGCTCGGCCGACTAGATAAGTGACACTTAATGGAGTCTAAATAAACATGCTACCTCCATCACTGTAAAGACTGATCTGTTTGGCTTGGTGAAGTAGCTTACTAATGTTGAAGCATGCCTGAAAAATCCACCTTTAATATAAGTCCTTTTAGTGTTGAATCGTCAGAAACTCAAGGTAAAAACACTTTTTCTTAAATTTTCTGCTGGCACTCACATCGCACCTTTATCACGCTTCACCTTCAGCTTGTCATAAAGCTGACATCATGCCTCCCCCTTTCAGCTTTAGTGTGCTTTGTGTAGATGTGTGACAATGCTGGGAAAATATAATTTCAATCCAGTATGGAGGGAAATCAATAAGCTCTATGTCATGACTGCCATTTACAAGACAGTAACAATGTAAACCGTGTCTATTGCAAACTTTGCATGAAGGACTTCTAAGAAAGAGAGCAGTCTCTAGCGAAAAGCCATATAAAAGCAGCCAAGCATCAGGCAGCACTTAGCCAATTCAAATCACTGTCTCATCTGTTTAAGGCACTTTTAGCTCTCAAGTGTTCTGATGTATAATGTATGAGCACAAAAACTAACTTTCAACGTGGGCGATATAAATAAACTGGCAGCAGGGCTAAACCCAAAATATTCCCAAACAGGGACAGAGGCGTTTTACCTTTTTAACAGTCCTGTAAGTTGCCATCTTGCTCTGCGCTACCTGTTTGCAGGGACTGACCCCTGGTGGTACACATCTCCTGAATCCAGCATCTCTCTTTCAGTTTAATACTAAAAGAGCAGCGTTTTTGGCAGCATTGAAAATGATACATCTAGGACTCTAAATACCACGTTATACTAGAACACTGGAGTTGGGGAAGATGTTAGCCTAGCGGCCATACTGCCTCCTCGTGTAAGAATGTATCACTGTCCCAAGCAGCTGCAGGGCAAGTTCTTATGTTGAAAATTTACAAACCTTAATTATATTTTCAAGAAATGCAGCATCACCCAGTCCTCAGTTATAATTTTTCTGCCTTTTTTTCCATTGGCTAGTTTATTTGCTTTTGCCTCGCCTGAGTAAATAATCTGGCAACAGGCAGTTCCGCTTGATTATTTTACGGTTATTTCCCAAGGACAATGGCCTCCACACCTCAGAAGATAATGTCTTCTAAGATAATGGGTGCTATCCGCTCAAAAGTTGAATAATAAGCTTCCTTTGTTTAAACAGCCTGAGGGGTTGTAAGCAATTACCAAACCGGAGAGATAGACACTTTCACTAATTACATCTTCGTCCACCACAGTTTCACAATTGAAAACCTCTCCATCAATGTTTCCTCTACAGCACAAGAAAGGGACATCAGCTTCCCCCTAAAGCAAATCTCTCTCTGACTATAAATTATTGTGTTCAAATACACTAGGTTGCCTTTGACTCAGCGGATAGAACACATTTCAGTGCCTAGTTGTTCTCCTGTTGTAAACAGTGACTGAGTGCGACGACACGAGAGCTGACACGGTGGCCGGGCAGGCAGTGAAATATCCCAGCCACAACGAGGCATCTTGCATAACACAGCAACAAAGCACTCTGCTTCTGCCTGGGCGTAAAATGACTGGGGGGAGGAGAGGCACAGGGAATATAGCTTAACAGTTCCTTAAATCCTGGCAGGAAAGGGAGGATTGTGAGAACAAATACGAGGGGAAATTGAAAGAGGGCAAAGGGAACAACTACCATCATTTTTTTGATGGCGCAAATACCAGAAATAACTTGTAGCATGCACTTGTATCCCTGAGAAATGCAAATGAATATGCACACATGCTTATGTATTATGCAAATATCAATGCAATGCAAGTAGACAGATGAATAGAAGCAATCTGGTTTGGGTTTCTGGTGGAAGAGGGAGGTTGGAGATGGTTGACAGGCGTGCAAAAGCAGGGATCCATCGTGCCTGATGTAAGAAGAGCATGATGGAGCTAGAAGACTTCTCCACTTGTTACTGAGCAAGCAATTCAAATTGATTTGATAAGTATCTCTCTCACCAATATGCTCAAGTGTTTGCCAACAATACCCACATGGCTGATTTAGCTGTGTTTGAATAACATGTTTGTTTTCAGAATGTGTGCCTTGGAGCATCTTTCTCTATGTACTGTACATACAAATATGACCAGTTTTCTTTGTGCTTGAAAGGGATGATTTACTTTTTTTGAAGTTAGGATCTGTTGAAGACAGAGGGCACCGGCAACATGTATTAATGTAATTCTTATTGATATTATTATAATATTAATTTAGCCACCTAACTAAAACTATCAGTTTTGGCGAATGCTATATTTGGAATATTTTTGTTACTTTGCTATCAGACTGTCCTATTTCACAATATGCAGAGTGAACTGAAATCATCTATGCTCTGGTCACCAGACTCCTTTGACAGAAACAATGATTTGACCACTCAGAACATGCAAGTGTTCTGTCTTAAAGTGCTTCAACTGGTTAGATAGTTTGTGTCACACAGTGGCATGAAATCATTATATAATCAGGGCAGTGGCACACCAGTAAGTTTTGCAGCATGAAACTATTATACTACTATACTATACTACTGCTTTCTTCTGGTGGCTTTGATAAGAGCGTAGATGAAAGCTTCAGCTCTCTGATGGAAAAAGAAAATATTCCAAACATAGCATACACTTACACTGCTGCCCTCATCCATAAAGGCACATTGCATAGCTGCCGTGGTGATAATCTGGACAGCTTTTAAAATCTGGGCCGTGCATCTACTGTTAGACACTGACTGTGGATAAGTACCTCATACAACCCCACTATCTCTTATCCTATATATCTATCGCTTTCAAACGTATTGCAGCAGCTTCAGTCCTACCCACAGCTCTCTCTCTCTTGGGATTTTGATCACATTCTCCAAGAACATCCTTCAATCAGAGTCTATGTAATTTGTGTCACATTGTGAGAATTGATGAGGAGCCAGTTGTATGCTAATGCAGATTTCTCCCACACAGGGACTGCAAGTGCTAAACAATAAACATAAACCACTAGCAACCCTCAAGAGTGATTCTCTCCTATGAATATTTCTGCCCATGCCTCCACCACTGCTGCACACTGGAAGCAGTGATGCTATATTGCACTCTAAGTTCAGTACAGTAGTCACCTCCTGGTACAACTGAGAGTGAAGCTCATGGGTGTGTTGTTGCCTGTAAAAAGACAGTGAGCCACTTAATCACCTTTAACAATGTGTTTGTCCCTACTTGAGGTGCATACAAATGAGCAAAGGGAGCCGACACTATGTTTTAGCCGGATGCATGCTGCATCCAATTTAGCAGGGAAGATACAACCTTCAGTGTCCTTCATACATGCATTCAGCAATGCACCTGCACACACAAAGATACCCCCATAGACTGGTTTTGCATAACTGAGTTGCCTCCTGCAGAGGTATTTGTTATTTTATGCCTCCAATGAAACAGATATTGACCATGTTGCGTGTAGAAGCATATCTCCCCCTGATTGCTCAGGCTTCTCATACAATGCTCGACTTTACTCTTTGAAGTAAGCTTGACTATTCTCATTTAATTACTCTGAGTTATAGGCAAAAGCAACTGCAGGTCCTTTTCTTATAGCTTTGATCTGAATGTATAATTCTCTCATTTTCTTTTCACAGGTTATCACTTGTTAATCTCTCAATATTTTTAATTTCATGATTTATGGCCCAAGCTTAGCTGTCTTTGGTGTTGCATGTCTTGATTTATGATCACGGTAACCAGTGTTGTTTCATATCTTTCAGACATGCCTCTGTAGTAGTGCATACTGTAGGTGATTTACTCTACTCTACTGGGTGAACCATTAAATTGAGCTCCCAACACAGTCTTTCAGTTAACATTCTGTTACATATTAAGCTCCTTGTTGCCTCCTCATTGGAAATCAGTTTTCATGTCGTGCTACATAGGAGACATAAGTGAAAATGCAAATTAGACGTTCATGAGCCTTTGATCAATATGATGCCTGTGATGGAACCGCCCATGGAAGAAGGAGTAGTAATCTTTCCCACGACCATAGCATGCAGACTGATAGACTTAACTTTTGCAGCGCCAAACCCAAATGATTAGAGTAATAAACCCTGAGCTGACACAATCGACTGTCACAGAATCAGCTGCGAGCCGTATCTGTGTTTCTTGTTCCTGGGAGATTAAATTGTGTAGCCCCTCCAGCTGCAATGCCTGCCTTGCATTACCAGAAGAGTCTGGGTAACCCTGCACAAGTTGATTATTGTAGGGACTGATTAGTTTTTAAGGATTGCATCAATGATAAATGGCCCTAATGTTGCGTTTCCATTTCCCGAGCTCTTGCTACAACACCTCCTCTCTCTGCTGCACCAAAGTCACTAAGCCAAAGGTTGTTAAATAACTCAATCTAAATTATTCAATAACTGATTGGAACATGTTTCATTTTTAACACAATTTTCTTTTCATCCGCTTTCATCAAGCATACATTTAGCTTTCGTAAGAGTTTCCTCCATAATGTGAGAATGTGTATTGCGTGCTCTTGGGAGGGTATGTCCTGATAGTCATGTCATGTGTGTGTATGATACAGAGCTGTCTGTGAAGCTGAGCTTTCTTCACTATTGGGTTTCTGTGTGTGTGGCCCTGCTTGTTTTCTGTGGAACCCGTTTATGGAAGAGTGAAAGACTGTAACAGTTACTCAGTGTGGTGGTTGCGCTCAGTTTGGGGTGAACAGATGGTAGAGTCAGTGAGAGGTTTGATTTTTAACACCTTTCACCCTGGGACAGCCACAGAGATTTCTGCATGCACATCAACATAAACACATTACTGGAGGGAGATTGCGCATTTAAAACTATTAAGTTGTAATCCTTTAAAGTCCTTGTACAATAGGCAAACCCATTATTTTAGGGGTATCTGTTTCCAGTGCAGCCAAAAAAAACCCATGTTGTTATGATAAGGAGTTCAGTCAATAATCTGTCATTTTCCATCATGTTATTAGGATCTACAACCTAATTTAATGATGCAAGTGGCGTAAGTAGTTTTGCCATATAAGAGCCTGACCAACAAGGGATATGACTGATACCAATGACTATTTTGGAGGGAAAAATTCACAGGTATATTATGGGGATATAGTGAATATTTCAGCTGGAATGAAAGTTAATTTTTTTTTTTTTTTCAAGGTGAGCAGGTACACATTCTGCATTGTCTTGTTCAGACAAATACACTGCATTTCCTGTGGCTGCTTCACAAGAACTAATAATTAACAAGCAGCAGAGCAATAGATAGATATTTATTTAAAAATTAAATCTTCCATGTTGAAGCTGAAAAAAATCCAAGGCAGCAATGGTGGACCCCACTACAAACAAAGATAATATATCATTCAGTAATCACAGGATGTTATTAAATTTAGTACTCATCAATATCAGAAAACTACTACTCATGTGGTTCAGTTCAAATTAATTGTAATGAAGCTATCAGTTAGATGAGCAATGTTAATCATTACAGAATTTATGTGTTGAAAAGTCTGCTTCTTACAAAAAAAAAACGTCTTTGTTTGTTTTTCTCTATGTTAATATTCATCTTTGCAAAATCTGAAAATTCAGTTTTGCCATCATCCATCGTGTTTACTGCTTCAGCTTCAACAAACTGTCTAACAATGCTTTTTTTGTTCTCTGCAGAGCCGGAAGCAGGACATTCCCAGAGACGAGCAGGGTCCATCGATAAAGAACCTGGACTTCTGGCCAAAACTCATCACTCTCATGGTGTCTGTAATCGATGAGGACCGGACGGCCTACACCCCAGTCATTAACCAGTATGTACTTCTTTATGATGCCAACTGTGCTCTTAAGAACGCAAGACATGTTCAAAGTGAACTTAATTGGGTGCAATGCCAGCTTATGTGGTACCAGTTACGTGTTCTCTTTACACATGCATTATGAAATATTATCCTATATTTAGAGTGAAAAGAAATAAATGACCTAAGTTAAACATTAAACATTATGTTGGCAGCTGTGTTTCATTTTCGAGCTGTAGGGTTTGTGCCAAACCATTCATGACCAAATGGATACAGATGTGCTTGACTTAAAAGGATGTTTCTCTTATGGAAATATTGGGGGGTAAAATCCAGTCTTTAATTAGGCTCATCTGATTAAATATTTACTTATTTTTTCAATATTTACATAATTCCTTAATTCCTTATTGTATTTCCTTATTTATTTGGCTTAATTAAGGCCAATTCCGGCTTCTTTATTCTTCTCACAGATTTAAATAGACAAGGGAGAGAAATCCCTCCTTAAGTAGCACCTCATATTAATTCATTTTCAGGTTTTTTATTTCGAGAATGTGAGAGGAAAACAAAGAAGCTGCCTGCTTCTGCAAATTTGAAACATGTTTTTTCAGGTTGTGGAGACATAAATGAGCGCAGTGTTGCGCAAGAAGGCTGTGAGGCAGCTAGAGAAGCCAGCAGTAAGAAATTCTTTGTTTGCATGGTGAGCCATAGTATGGATGGATAAAAGGGGAATGCAGTGTTGCTGAATTATATAACAGATGAGAGATTTGTTTGTAGAAGAAAAGGGACAGAGGGCTGGTCGTGTTGATGGTGTTGAGGTAGACGTTTGTATTTGCGTCCTGCCGATGATTTGGTTAATAAAGTCAAACAAATTATCCGACCTGAAGAAAATGGAGTGGAGCTCGCCTTAGAAGAAATAACATGAAGCACATTTTTCTCTTTCTGTCTCGCTCATACATATCCGTGCCTCCCTCTTTTTCTTTTCTCCTTCCTCCTGCTGATTTACGATGCTTATTAAGACTCTGTTTATGCCCTGAGCTTTCTCTCCTACACTGTCTAATGATAGATTTGCAATATTCATGCCCATTTCCTCCACATTCCCCAGGTCAAGTTTGAGAGTGACAGCAACTCAGATGCTTTTTCACAATAAACCCAGAAGTGGACTTGTTGCCTTTAAATAATAGGAGCTGCTGCCAGAGGCAAAAAAAAATGTTACAATGTAACTCTGTTATTCTCAGCTGTGTGCTGAGAATATTTACTTGGGAATCTAGCTGAGGAAATTTTTAAGCCAATAGACTGATATACTGAATGTATTTATGATTGGAAAATATAAAATTGGATGTTGCAGTTGTTTTAAGAAGTGTAAACGATAAGAGGCTTTAGAGATTATTTCCAGGAATGTTATTCATGTGGATTGTGGGCCACATAACATCATTTACACCACACACAAGCTGATTGTTTACCATCTACAGTCATGCACAGTAGCTGCAGATCTCATTTTTGCGTGTCTTCTTCACCCACAGTGCAGTGCACAGTGTGTGTGAGCAAGAATAACCAAAGTTGAGAGAAAGATTCTGAGAGTGATAGAGATTAAAAAGGGACCAATTGTTTCTGGGATTCTTGTTTTTTCTTTGTTTTTTTTCACAGTTGCCATTTGGAGCACAAATCCGCCTTCTTGTCTCAGTGCATGTCTCTTTGCTCCATAAAAGGATGTGTTGAAGGTTGGGGAGAGGAAAGTGCGTTTGTGTTTGTGTGTGTGTGTGTGTGTGTGTGTGTGTGTGTGTGTGTGTGTGTGTGTGTGTGTGTGTGTG
>JAOWBC010000001.1:21581920-21604895 GCA_028566105.1 Hypoplectrus providencianus
GTGTGTGACAGTGTGTGTGTGTGCGCGGGCAGAGAGGTTGACAAACTGTGAATGTGTGTGTCCATCCTGTATGCGTATAAGCTGCCTTGCAGTGCCAGCTCCATTAAAGTGGCACTGCCACAGTGGATCCCTCTGCTCAGATATTACGCAGCCTCTGCGGCACTTTAACTGCAGGTCTTCTCGAGTAAAACAATCTCGGCTCAATATTCACAATGTTTTAGCCACCTGCTCCTTCAATGACACAGACTGACCAGGTGAACCCAGGTGAAACCTTAAATCCCTCGGAAATTCCAGCCATCAAGCCCGCTTCGGCCATGAAGGTTGATGAAAGCAGTGATCCCTGCCGTGTGCCAGTGTTTGGCTCCAAAAGAAAATAACCCTGAGGTGCTGGTGGCCTTTTCTTATCAGCTATTGGCAGGGCATTTCAAAACATTAAACAGTCTCTCAGTGTGGCTCCTGGGATTTGTATAAAGATGTTAAAATCTATATCTGCAAACTCCACCTCAGGCACTTCCTGTATGAGTGCAGAAAATTACTTAATAGACTGAATAAACAGGCTTGCTGCTCTAAACCAATGAAGTGGCATTTCTGATATCATGCGATATTTGAAGTTGTTACTCTGTGCTCTTTGTGGTGATGAATTTCTTTCAGAACGCTTGATCGTACTGTGTTTTTCTGCCAATTGAGGTTCTGTTTGCCTACAGTATAAGTCAAACCATGGTGACCATGGCAACTATCCACCTATTCTTTCACAGTTTTATCATCACACCCACAGTTGCTGCTATAAGTGTCACAGTTGTATGCATCAGGACGCTTTCTCTAGGGACACATTGTTTTAGCTGGAACCAATTTAATTTTCTGGTTAAAACTGAACATGTGCACGCACACATTGAGGAACATGGATGCTGTACAGTCATTGGCCAATTTATTAGCTAGCAAGGTGTACCTGATAAAGTGGCGGTGTGGTCCTGTGCTGCTGTAGAGTTTGGATGAGTTGTGAGTTCAGGGATGGTCTTCTGCATTACTTGGTTGTAACAAGTGGTTATTTGAGTTACTGTTCCTTTTTTCCCATATCAAACCAGTCTGACCATTCTCCTCTGACCTCAGGCATCAGCAAGACACATTGGCTCACTGGATATTTCCCGGTTGTGCATAAAAATCCCAGTAAATCATCAGTTTGTGAAATACTCACTCATGAAGTCACTCAAATCATCTTTGTTCTCCATTCTGATGCTCTGTTTGAACGTCAGCAGTTCATTTTCACCATGTCTACATGCCTGATTGTTGCTGACATGTGGTTGGCTGATAAGATATTTCTTTAATGAGCATTTAACTGGACTACCCAATAAAATAGCCCATGAGTGTAGCACATGTTCATTTAATGTAAAATGCAGTCCAACCTAACCTAACCTAACCCCAAAGCATGTTTTAAATGAGCAGCAGTAACTAATGTAACAGGCTGACTTCATTATCTTCTCCATCCCAGTGAGTTAAATATTGCATCTGAATACATTATCCACAGGTAAATATGTTAATTACATATATGTAAATATTTTTCTCTCAGCTAGCAGAGGAGTGTAGGCTGGCACGTTACACACTATTCATCAGAGTAAGCACCAAGGTTCTTATCAGGATTAAGACCCGACAGCCAGAGTGCAATGCATGGATTTAGACACGTCTTTGATGTTGCATAAATGCATGAATTCTGCATCTGCAAAACAGTGTGTGAATATGTGTTTGCTTTACCCTTCAAGAGAACCTGGTGTTCAATTAAAAAGGAAATCTATCACAATCCTCTCTGTTACCTCTTCTTTAGCCTTTTGTCTCAATGACATGGCTTGGAAATCACTCCTGGCAAATCCAATGTCTCAAATGAGTTTCAAATACCTATTTACTATCAGATATAGGTTCACAAATTCCCACATTTTATCTGTGGAAAACTGTAACAGCTGCTAAACTAAAAATAGATATTTGCACTCTGCCATGGAAAAGGGGTTGTATGGCTATTTGCATACTGCATTAAAAGTACACAGAACGCAGGAGAAAAAAAGTGAAACAGGACAATGAGGAGTCACTGAGAATGGCTGAGAGAGGGACCGAAAAACAAAGGATGAGAGACGTAGATTGAGATAGTATAAACAATTATTACGGAAGGTGAGCATAGCTTATATATTCTTTTCATTCTTCTCTTTATTGGCAAACATGCTCCATGTTTAAGGTCGGCTTAGGTATATATAATGAACATTTTAGGTTAAGGTCAGAGCTGGTTATGGTTTAGTGAACTCAGTGTTTACTGGTGGTGGGAGATAGGCCATCTGGTCATTATTAGCACTGCTACATGAGGTCACTTGCCAGGAAACAAATCCCATTGTAAGCATTTAAACAAACTACCAGTGCCATTTTTGGCCATGAGTCAATGAACGGTAATGTCAACAACCTTGGTTAAGCCTGAAATATCTCAACTGTGGGATGGATTGGCATACAAAGACAGTGTTTGGCACTGTGTTTTGTGCCAACTAGCAAACAATACAATGCTTACAATACAACACCCAACAAAGTAGGTGAACATTGTCAACATATTAAGTTTGATCTGCTCTGTATGGAATGTAGATGTGTGTTTATGTTGTTTGTATGGTACATTGAATAGTGATTGCTCCTATGATCTACCTCTCTATGCTGCCATGATATCCTGTCATTTCCACTGCATCTTGTCCTTCTTTGTGCCGTTGTTACATGTTGGGATGTAGCAAATAAGACTTAGTTCACCCACTGCGGTTGCAGGATAACTCCATTGGTTCTCCATCTTCTCTCTCATCTCTTGTTTTCTCAGTGGCTCTCTTGCGCCATCACCATCCATCTCTCCTCCAGGGGATCCCATGGAAATGTTTAATTGTTCTGAAATGTCTACAGTGAGCTGGACTAAATGACTCAGCAGCCTTGTCTGCTGACATGAAAGTCTAATCCATTTTAGCTTCAGTTTGTTTTCAGTCATTCAAGGGCTTTCTTTGTTTTGAAGCGAGCCGGACACATTAACAGGCTCCGTTTCATTTTCCTGTTCTTTTAAGAAAGCCTGTGTAGATGTCAGATTAAAAGCAACCACTGTTACCCGGGTCTTTTTCGTGCTTACTAAGGTCTGCACTCTTCCCTTTGTGAATGTGAGTGAGCATCTGTTCTTGTGCGTGTGATGTTTTTGGAAAGTACATTTTAGGCGTGTTTTTTTTTTTTTTTTGTCCTAAGCACATACAGCTATTTACTATTTATTTGCTGACAATTAAACATGCCTTGTGGTACTTATGGAGGTGTTCCAATGTAGAACTAATTATTCTATTCATGAATGTGTCAAGGTTTCTCTGTTTAAGAATTATGAATTGATTACATATTCTCCATATACTAAAGCGATTTCTATCTTTTGTCTCCTTTGTAGAGCATGATAAGCACCGCCTATGCAAAAGTACTGAATACATGAATCTTCACTTCAAAGTCAAATGGTTCCATAATGAGTATGTTCGTGATCTGCCGGCCTTCAAAGATGTTCCGCCTGAATATTCTCTGTAAGTGTGTGTCCACTCATTTTCACCCACATGCACATACATTAGTGTACAGAAGTATGCAGATTCACTGTTAAGGGGAATAGGATATGTATAATCTTGCATAATATAACATCAAAAGGCTACTTTGTAAGATTCAAGTCAAAACAAACAGGGCTACAAAGAGCTCGCAGGAAAAGACGGACTGAGTCAGAGTGGAGAAAAATGTCAAATGTCAAATTGTTCAATGGCTTCAAGCAATTTTAACATCTTTTGTAACGGGGTGTCACAATTTGCCAAGTCCACAATTTGATAAGACTTTCCATTTAAAGGTCACAATTTAATTCAAAATTTTCTTTACAGCACTGAAGCTTGTGATATTAAACTAAGGGCCTTCAAAGGCCATTTCGTGAAATTTCTGAATCTCCATTTTGCTTTTGATTTCCATAATAGATATTGAAAGCTCATTTGTATGGAGTTTGATAAAGATTTAAAACTGTGACATTCCCGCTTTGAACAAACCACAGTAGGTACACATTAATGTATTTACTCTGACCAGGTGTCAACATCAGACATGGAAACATTTTTCCTGCCACAGTTTTTATACTTAGAATTAAAAAATATATTAAGTAGAGAATAATAAAACAAAAAATATTATTCAAGTGCCACTGAAGTTCTTTGAAGAATGTCATGGTTAGCAATGCAAATGCAGTACATTTAGTACTTGGACTATGAACAATGGTACTGTAGTTCAGACCAGTTTCTGGTTAAGACTTGATCTGTAAAACTGTCATGTCTGTGTAATTTGTGCTGGCAGATTATTCCAGCAAGCATTGATTAGTCACATTTATTGCCCCTAAATGCATATTTTTCTTGTTCTTTTCACGTAGCCGTATTTTACACTGTGCATGCACAATCATGTGTAGCAAAGCAGTGATAGTTGCACTGTCAACACGTGTAATGCAAGCAGGGAACGCAATGCCCTCTCCCATCCTGCCAGTTTATCAGAGTAATGACTCACCCTCCCCCTCTCCAACGCTGTCACTCAAACACCATCTCTAGCAGGATTGATTCTCCCTGAGACATACACAACATGCAAAGACACACACAGAGCTTTTCTCTTCTGTCTGCCCGTCTGTCTTCTCTTTCTCCGTCGCCACACCCACCTTATTTATTGGCTGTTCCTCCTCTCGCAAATGCCCTTAGGCAGGGTACAAAGCTGTTTTGGGGGGACATCCGCTGCTCTGAGGACAAGCCGAGGCACTATATTAAACAAGGAAATGGCAAAGTGAAACAGACAGAACAGCATTATTATTCCACAAACAAATGTACTTCCTTACCCGACTCATCCGCCCCGGCCTGTCCTGTCCTCTGCTGTCCTCCGTCTCAGCCTTGCAGTCTGATCTGTCCACAAACTGAAACCTGATATCAATGCTTGCATAGAGTGGAGCCTTGGCCCAAACCACACTGAAATCTGCAAGGCCTTTTCACAATGCCTTTTTGAGTGTATCAAGATCAATTTTTATTGATCTCCTCCAAATACAGTGGTTCCCCTATCATTTTTAAATAACTAAAAAGCCCTCATCTCTGAATCGCTCTCACGTAATAAAACCTTGACTCATCTGGTCCTCCCGAAAGATGAAATAGACCAAATGCTTAAAAATACTTCAAACTATGACTTTGTTCTCTCCTTTTTCAGGTGGTTTGAACCATTCGTCATTCAGTGGCTTGATGAAAATGAAGACGTTGCCATGGATTTCCTAAATGGAGCGCTGGAAAGGGATAAGAAAGATGGAGTGAGTACTGCATTGAAATATTTCTTAATACATAGGTAAATATTGAACCAACAGAGCTACTTGAGGCTGTTCCCTTATTATCAAATATGGGTGTACCTGTCGAGAAAAAGGATTTTGGGGATGAAGGAAATTTCACATAGTTCTCTCCTGGGGACATCACCAGACAGGAATATGAATAATTATGAGTAATATTGGGCAACAGTGAGAGGAGATGTGAATCAATTTCACAAAAATATAAAACTGAGTGTTTTCGCATTTAATCAAGAATGTTCATGCAAAATGAGCATTACAGGTTCAAGTGAAATTTTCAACAAAATTAAATTAACACATCAGATTTACTGAGAGTTTTGAGTTAGATTGTGTTCATTTTTATTAATTGACTGACTGAGTCTTTATTCGGCTTTCAATTGACTATATGTTGCAAATGATCAGATTAGCGGCAATTTCGGCTCAATTGGTCGAATGGTTCAGTGCTGCATGGTGTTTGAATGGATTCCTGATGGGATAGGTGGCACCATGTAAGGCAGCTTCGCCGTTTGAGTGGTTGTAAAGACCAGAAAGCGCTGTTCAAGTGCAGTTCAATTACCATTCTTACCATTTACCAAATTATCACATTCTGTTGACAATCAGGAATAAAAGCAGGAATTTTTGCGTTTAAGACTTAACTCCATGACGTTTTTTATTCATACTTTAAGTGTCTTGGTATAAGTACACCTCAGCAGTAACTGAACAGTCCAGCATGTGGGTTAACAGCTCACCTGCAGGCATAATTAGCAGGAAGGGGTCTAGAGTTCTTTTCTGTGATTATGTGTGTAGAAAATAATGGTACATGTATGGAATTTTCTCCTCACCGTGCCTAAATAATGTTTCACTTCTCTGACATACATCTCTCTTTCCTTTTTTGCTTTTCAACCTCTCCACCACCCTCATCAAAACCCCATGTCCCTCCCTCCACTTCTCCATCCTGCAACAGTTCCAGCAAACCTCGGAGCATGCCCTCTTTTCATGTTCGGTGGTGGATGTGTTCACTCAGCTGAACCAGAGTTTTGAGATTATCAAGAAGCTGGAGTGTCCAAACCCACAGGCTCTGGCTCACTTCATGTGCCGTTTTGCGAAGGTCAGGCTCTCTGGAAAGCTCCGCCAGTGAACCCTGAATACTCCTGTGGGGAGTAATAACTCACAGTTAAAGAGTTTGCCATTGATCTAGCAGGATCCTGTATTATATTTATTCTGTTTGATATTATCTTGTTATTAGGTTGGGACTGTTAAACTTTTTTTTCTGTGAGTTCAATAATAGATCAGCAAACAAACTGTAATTATAAAGTTGTCTCTCCCTTCCTGCAGACTATCAACAAAGTTCTTCTGCAATATGCTGCAATCATATCCAAGGAATATCCTTTGCATTTGAGTAAGGAAAACGTGGTAAGTGCCCAGTCAAAGTCTGCAAATGTTAATAGCAAAGTTTACACTTAGTATTTTTAGTCAGATGCAAATATAATTAGTCAGACGATGAAAGCAGTTTGCATAGAGTTTCAGTTAGCAGTCAAGTCTGTTATACACTGGATCCTTCCTTTGTAATACACTTAACAAAGTGTCTCTATGAATTGAGATGCAATTATTCATCTCACAGCCCATAGCTGATGGGAAAAAGTCATTGGTATTTTCTGGGCTCTCTGTCCATTGTTTAATGTGATGGATGACTAAATGCAGAGCCTTCAGAGTGGCCTAATTATCCTCACGGGCCTTTGAAGTTGAAGTGAGAGATAACACACAGGGCACTAGCGGAGGAGGCAGATGTTTCTTCACAGTGTTGACAGGCTCATTACTATTGTCCCAGAGAAAACATGAAATGTCCCTCCTCAAGACAAGGCTGAACAGACAGATGATGGAAAAAAGGAAATAAGAGGCAGATGGAGTTGTACAGCAATAGGATTACACCAAGTTAAACTTAATCTTTAATTTGTTAGACTGTCACACATATAATACAGGGGCATTACCCATATCGTAGCCATCTCTACCAAGGATGTAAAGTGTATCTTTCTAACAACAAGCGTTAGAAAAAAGCAGTGCTATTAGTTCAGATGAGAACCAAGAGCAGTGGCTCCTTACTTTTGCTCTTCTTTAAACTGTGAGAAGAATCCGGAGCCTCTACTGAAAACCCACTTTTTAAATCAAGAAAATAAAAAATTCTGTGATCACGTTATGAACCCTCAGATCTATCTTGGGAAACCTTGGAGTATCCTCTGTTTGGAACCTCTGATATTAAAGATCTGCTTTCATAAACATAGTTCTGATGTGAATAGATTTCTTGATATTGAAGTCAAAATTGTTTAATCCTAGCGTCACCATATCCAAACAGCATTACTCCACAGACTGGTCTAAATCAGTACATGCACCAGGATGAAAAAGCTTTTTCTCTGTGGTGTATGCAGTCTTGAGCAGCCCTTGGCATTTAACAGATAGATACTTATATATCCAATACGAGCCTTAGTGGACCGAAATGTTTCTTCTGTATTTTTCACCCTCTCACAAGCTAGAAATATGGAGCAGAGGAAAGTCTCCATTGCTGTTATTCAGATTTAGAATATCTTATCACCCCCATACAAATATGCCCATAAATCTAGCAGAGAGCAGGCTATTATGTGGTGCCGCAGAGACACGATTGGCTCCCTGTGGACTGAAAGACACCAATCATCTTTCTCCTGTGGGGTGCAGAATTATCATTTTAGCACCATCCATTACCACCATCATAATTTTGGGGTGTAGTATGTTTGTCAGTTGTTTTTTGGATAGATAATGTACATTATCTGTGACTGACTGAAAACTCTGAAGAATTACAGACAGCTTCCATAAAAGGCGCTGTGATTAATGTCTGTCATCTGTTAAACTTGTTGTGCAGCTAAGAATCGATAATGCCTGACATACTCGGCGTACACATTTCTCTCCCTGTTGTATTATGTATTGCGCTCCCCTGCTGACTGTCGATGTCACACTGAAACCTAGCATCTTAGTATAGATGATGTGTCAGGAAATGAAAACAGATGGATTTAACTCTGTTTGCCCTTTTGAGAGCATGTTGCAATTATATGGGCTGGTCTCAAGCTCACCAGCTGTTACAGCACAGGGTCAACAGATGTAAAAAAAATAAAAAAAACAGGACATTTAAAGCACTAGGTTTTTGTAGGAAGTCACTGACTATAGTTGATGTTTTTTCTGTCACATTGAAACATACACTGAACCTAAAAAACTATTTGGTTTGAGTAATGCTTGTACTTCCACAGCCCTGCATCATCCTCAACAACATTCAGCAGCTCCGTGTCCAGCTGGAGAAGATGTTTGAGTCCATGGGCGGCAAACAGGTCTGTGCCTGCCTGAGTGTATCTGTGTCCTCTGTCTGTAAGACATTTCTAAGCAGTTCACTTTCAATATTTTTTCAAGGCATAAGTTATATGATTTATAGTACAGCAATGATCTGTATTCTTCCACTGGAAGGTCAAACCACAAGGTTAGCTAAAGAACAGTGTCCCCAGGGTTTCCAAGGATTCACTGTCTTCTCTAGAGGACACTTCTACAAGGTTGATGCCAGTTATTATGAGGCTTAGACCTCCATCCTCAGATCAGCTCTCCGCTGTGAAGAAAATGCTGTGTCATGATCATGTAAATGATCATTTCAGATGACATTTTTATAAAGTGAAAGTGAATTGACCTCAGCAGTGATGTGCTGTAATCCGTCCCTCAGCTCTGTTCTAAACCGTTGAACAGACTAACCTAACATGTAGTTCAGTTTCTTAATCACACCTTTTCGCATTCTACCTCTAACTTCCTGTGTACCCCATCACTATTTCCCTTCCTCTAACCCACCTTCTGTTTACCATGTGGAGTAAATATTGAAACCCTATTAATCTGTGTGTTGGGTCTGGAACACTGTTGAATATTTTCCCTGTCAGTCTAACCTGAGAAGCAGCCAACGCTTCTTACTACTTACACGCATGTTTCTTTCTAGTATCTAACGCCTGTCTTGCCTTGCGTTTTGTCTCTTGTCGTTGTTTCTTCTGTTTCCCCCCCGTTCCTTTCTGTGCTCTCTCTCTCTGTCTCCAGGAGGAGGGGGTTGTGTCCTTCTGTAAGGTGTGTGCGATAGGACTCGTCAACACCCCTTCCCAACATTTAGCAAATGATACGAAAAAGCACGTCCCCTCCCCCTGTGCCTTCCCCGCCACCCCTCACGCTCCTACGCTTCTCACCCCACTCCCCTCCAACCCCTCCAGCAGCATGTGCCACAGAGCATACGGAATCTGAATTACCCATCACCCCTCTGGACAGGCTGCTCAAGCTCACCATCCCCAGCGCTCTGGGGATAGTGGCTTAACCCACCCGATCCCATCTTTATTTTTAGCTTGCTTTTTCCGTCTGCCACTTCTCTATCCATGGCTAACTTAGAAGCGCGATATTTATTTTTGTTAGTTGTCCCCTCTTTTTCTTCCCCAGATACAAAGAGTGGCATCTAATGCTCACCAAGTTGCTGACTGTGGTTTTGATCATCTCTGTCCATTCCCCAGGCTGCAGCCACAAAATGCTTCAGAGAGGATTTTTCAGACCATGTTTAAAGAGCTTCTCAAACACTTACAAATCTTTCCTGCTGTGCCCTCAGATGAGATGCTACCTCCTAAGAGTTAACAATGCTAGACTTGGACCACTCCCATTGCTGTCAGAAGACACCAGTTAGTCTTAAAGGGACAGCTGTCCCCAAAGTCCAAATAACATACATGTCTGATTTAGAGCATGAACTGTCCCTTTAAAAAACCTTTGATTTGTAAACTTGTGGATAACTATTGCTAATGGACAGTCAGGTGTATCATTAAGAACACCTTAAGTAATTTCTGTTGACTGCTAATTATACAGTTGAGATATATTTCAGGTGAAAGTTTCTCATTAGTTTCCTCTCTGCACAGTAGCCTATTCATTACAGAATAGTTCCCTATCAGCAATTAACTCCCAGAGAGCCAATGTAATTACCAAGAGCTGTTATCATAGCACTACCAATAACAGAGATTAGAAATAATCTCTTACATTGCCCACATTTATGGAATCATCATGGACTGATCTCCCTAGATTGATATCAGACTTTATTTTGGGTGTCGGCCTCTTCGCTAATATGCCAGTCTCACTTTAGAGACGGTGGTTTATTAAACCTATTTACTTGGCACTGTTTGGGACAAACTGTGTTGCGGAATAACAACCTGCCAGCGAATAGATATTGTATTGTTGAATCAGGCAAAGGGAAGCAAAGCTGGGCTGCTGTTGATAGGCTGTCAGCCAGGGGAGAGTGTGTGCACTCTGGAGGACTCTGGATGTCAGTAAGCATCAAGTAAAGCGAGTGACAATGGAGGAGCCAGGTGCTGTAAAGATTTTAAATTTGATGTTTCTGTTAAATAAACATTTTGTTAATAACTAATTACAGTACGTCTTGTAAACTAAACTACCTCCTGACAGTGCAAATGGAAAGTAAAGTACTTTAAACTCTCTTTCTTTTCATTGTGCGCTATATACATTCATACAAATAACATTCATTATTTTCTTCTCGACATTATATCTAATTTTAAAGCTAATCCAAGACCTCCATTAACCTGACATTTCAGAACATGAATCTTTGATATCTTCCAACGACAAAACTGCCTCACTTGGCAAGTCAGAGTACTCTGAATGGAGGCCTTTCAGACAGGATTGCAGTCTTCAGGTAGACATTTGACTGAAGCATCAGGAACCACACAGAGTCAGAATAGAATTTTCTGCTGTCAGGGGGTGACAGGTGCCTTCGTTTATCTTTAACAGCGAGGTGAATTTCCCGTTGCAGCATTCCCTTTAAGACTCAGTGTTCTTGCAAAAAAAACGAGAATCTCAATTTCAGAGACTGCCAGGCTGCAGATTAGAGCCCAGCCTAAAACTTTCCCGAGGCCAAAAAGGAACTGATAAAACACCAAGGCCTACAGTATTTTTCTGCTATCACTTGAAAAGATGTTATCCGTAACTCAAAGAGTAAAATAACAACTCCAACCTCTATGGTCAATTTCTCTGTGACAGGAAAATCTTGCATGCTGCAATAATTTCCATTGAGGTGGCAGAAGTACAAACGTGTGCACATGTGAGCGCACATATACACACATATAAATCTATCCCATCAGTGCTGCAGATAGAGGCATGTCTGCAGAATAACAATGTCTATAAAAGGTTTAGTTTACACATCCGCTTCCCAGCTGAGCCATCCGCCACTATAATGTGTGAGATGAGCGGCTCCATGGCTAAGCTTATCGGGTGTAATATGACGATCTGTCATGCATGTGGTGCGGTGCCTGGCCTCACACATCCATCTCAGGCACTGAGCCTCAGCAACGTGTGTTCTCCACCCCCATCCAAAAACATCAATATTTGGACATTTGTACATGGCAAACGTTATTCATAAGCACAGAGACAAACAGTGATACAAACGTACTCATACATGCAGTTACTTACTGGCACACAAATGCGCTTACACACAGCAAAGCACAAATATCCACCCATGCATTATCTCACAATGTGCCCAAAACCACAGAAGAACATCTGCACATCCATCACATGCACATGCATAAATATTGCGCTGCAGAGACCCAACACATGCCATGCATGGGCATATATGGTCATGCTGTGAATCAATTTTGCAAATGTGTTTTGTGTGAGCTGGTATTGACAAATGTCATGTTTCCTTATATCATACTAGATGTTTAGGCACATACATTTACATGAATTTAAGAGGCTAAATATATTGGAAGGTTGCACACTCAAATGAATTATTTTGAGAAAGATGCAGCAAGACCGCCTACTTGAATACAAAAAGTCAGTCAGAGGATTTCAGTATCAGAACATCTGTAGATAAAGGGATTTATGTAGAAACATGTATGACAGCAAGCTTTACTCCCCTAAGATGTTGCATTGTCGAGGCTGCCTGACAGCATACTCCTTCAACTATAACTTGTGTAGTAGTGGAAAAATTATTCCCTTTTGAGAGACCAGTAGCTGGCTGCTTCCTTGCTGACACCATGCCTCATGACTCGGCAAGCAGTCATCATTGCAGCGCTCGGAGGTGAGCCGTCCATTTGTATTCAGAACGTCGCTTGGCACAGATGGCAGGCAGAATGAGTGGGAGGCCACCAGTGAGGCAGGTTACCTCTCCTCTGTGCCTATCGTCTCCCCACCCTAACACCCCCGCCCCAGCTGAAGCAGAGATTCAGAGGCAGTGGCAGATATTGTATGGAGCGTAATGATGTAGTAACTGTCTGTCTTCCACTGACAGCTGGATGCAGAGGCCAGTGATCTGTTAAAGGAGCTGCAGAATAAACTCAACACGGTGCTGGATGAGCTCAGCGGAGTGTTCGGCTCCAGGTGAGCATTAGTGTGACTCAACGTGCGGTGGATCATTTTTCATTAAGTTAATGTATCCATTTATGTCTTCTTCTTTCAAAGACATTTTGCTACATGACTGCTTAGTTACTGACAGTACTCAAAAAATAATTGACTGTAACTCTTGTTGAGCAGCACGCGCAGTGAGCACAGCAAGTTGTTAAACATTTCAGCTTGAACACAAGTCATCCCTACTCTTAACTTCTTTTCAATATTGTAATTTGACCAGCATGAGTGAGCTTGCACCTCCTTAAAGGTGCTCTGCTGCTTCAGCGTTAAATATAAACAAGCAGACAAGGATTTCAAGGATTGTTTGTTTTCCGTCTCACAGTTTCAAAGGTGTGATCGAGGACTGTGTGAAGCAAATGAACCAGGAGCTGGTTCAGATGAAAGGCACGGCCAAAGGGAGCAACGCCGCCATGGATGCAGAGACTGTCCTCCGGCCACTTATGGACCTCCTGGATAAAAAGTGGGTATATACTGAAAAGGACAGAGCTTAACCTCCTACATGTGTGGCCATGTGGTCTTAAATAATAAAGTACCAATCTCTTTAGCGTACCAGATGAAACTCATTAAGTCAAGAGTCATTGCTATCCATTGCCACCATCAACTTTTTGGCCTTGAGGTGATGTCAGAATAGGAATATGCCTAAAACAGTGTATCCTAAATTAGACATAGACACACATGCACGCGCACACACTCGCACTCAATCAGATTGAACTCTGTGGGATGAGAAACAGGCGAGTCAGTGTGTGACCGAGAACATGTCTCCTCCTGTTTGTCATGGAAGTGATGGGAAGCAGAATATGTGGTGTGACAGCAGGTTCAGAGTGGGGCTGGGTGTAGCAGGATTTGTCCCCTTTAAATGGGATCCTGGGATTGTGGTAAATCATGTATAAAGGTATGATTACATACAATATAATATTATAGTAAGCAGAACATACTAATTCATATGAAAAAAGAGTCAAACAAAAAGATAATTAGGGACAGAAAAAATAAATATAAATATCAAGGAGAATTGCATATAATGATGGTACATGGTGATTATTAAAATCTACTGCCAGAATCTTTCATACTTTTTGTTTGCCTTTCTTTTAGAAATGGATTTTCTTTTTATTGAATTTAATATACGTGATATATAAACTGGTGATACCTTTTTTGGGTAATACCTTAAATAACAAAACTCCCTGTGATTGAAGCAACAAGTCCTTCTAGATGACACAGAGATGGTAGGTGAGGTGTGTGCTGAGGCCCAATAACACCCAGCAGACTTACATTAATAATGATATTCTAAACCATTTTGTTTGCTAAATAAACAATAAATAAAATGAATACAGCATTATTGTAATTACTGCCGTTTTACATTGTTTTAAGAAGAAAAGAGAAGCCAGCCTTACTGGTGAATGTCTATTAATTCAACCAAGCAGTCATATTTTCTTATGTGGTGTTCTTGAAAGCACCATAGTGAGGATATGTTTCAGCTGAGCTCTGGGAATCGCTCTCAACCATTTGTCGAAGCAACATTGAGGCCAATGGGGTATTACAGGGAATCCTCTTAATGATATGGAAATACCAAATCCTTCCTCCTGTCTCTGAGACCCTGCCTGCACAATAGGGCAAGATTAAAGCATAAAGCTGCTGCATTTATTCTATGAATCACAGGTGTTCTTCTCTATTGAATCATGTTATTCATGGAGGCGTCATCACTTGTCAGCGCCTTTAGCCTTGTTGGCATCATTTGAGACATGTGGTACCAGGGTTGACCCGACCAATGCCCTTCTTTTGCCGCTTTGCAGTTTGATGCTGTTTGCCAAGATTTGTGAGAAGACTGTTCTGAAACGAGTCCTCAAAGAGCTATGGAAAATCGTGCTGAACACCATCGAGAGAACAATTGTTCTGCCTCCACTGAGTGACCAGAGTGTGAGTTGGATCAGTGATGTCTTCTTCTCTTTCCTGTTACTCTCTTTATGTCTCAACTGGCCCTCCACCTCCCTCCTCTTCTCCACTTGTCTCTCTCATTTCCTCCATCTGTCTCCCATGAGTGCTCACAACACACAAATTACTGTACAGATGATGAAACAAGGTGGCATCTCAAAATCTTCACGTACAAAGTGAATTGTTAATCCTTCTACTTGACATTTTTCCTCTCAGGAATATCCTATTAAGTGTTTTCCTATTGTTGTTGATGGAAACATGAAAGTGCAGTTTAATTTAGTCTTGTCAAGCTGATTTCCACCTTTTCTATCTCTGCCAATTGGAGTTTCCAAAAAAAGATTAGCTTCAACAAGCATTTACAGTAATGATATAATGTTCAGAATTTTACCCCTCCAGCCTTTGTTGCTACCTTTTTTTATGAAGATATATATAAATATAATTTATAAGTGTCTTGATTCCAACTTTATTTCTCTTGTGTAACATCTGTCCAACAGCAAGGAGCTCAGATGATCTTCAATGCTGCCAAGGACCTGGGACAGCTGTCCAAACTGAAGGTGATTTTCCTACCATATTTCTTTCTCTTGTTCTGGTGTAGCCAGTAGAAATCTACGCCAAGATTTCTCTTCTGTCCACAGTTATTTTTTACTGGTAGCTAGCAATTCAGGAGAATAGCGTTGATCTTAGCTACTTGTTACAACTTTAGTGACTGACCTCTGCTGGTGGGTGCTGTACACCACACACACAAATATACAGCAGCTGTCTATTAGTTTATACTAAAAGAGCAGCATCTGTAATTTTGAAGGTTTTGGATAACCAACAGAATTTCTAAAAACACTGATGTTACATAATACAGTTGTACAGCACAAGCCTAGAGAAAAACAAACATGCTCAGACGTCAATGGTTAATACCCCTCAGATTATGACCGGACAGTCCTGTTGCCTTGTGAGATTGTCATCTCAGTAAATCAGAGATTTCTAATCATGTTGAACATATTATAAACAGCACATCAGACATTGAACATTACAAATGTATACACAGCCTTACTGAACTTCAAGAAATGAATGACAGAGTTTTTGTTTTTGCCAAATATGAAATAGCATGAATAACATAAAAAAAAAGGCCACCAAGAATAGCAAATAGAAGTTTTTCTCATCTATTGTCTAATCCAGGATAAAGGACCTGTTAGCACCCACACTTTATCACACGAGATTGACTTTAGATTGCCTTTATGTATAATTTTTGATGGATGGATAATTCCATTTGGAAGAATAGTGATATAAGCTGAAGGATTTTGCATTATACAGTGTAACTCAGTGCAACACTAGCCAGACTGGTATCTAATTGTGACCGGAGGATGGATAATCCCTCGAGCTCTGTGTAGTGAGGCATTGGAACGGATCAGTGGTTACACTGTGGTTTTACTAACAGTAGAGGGATGACAGTACCTCAGAGAGGTATTTCAGCTCAGAGTCATATGGGGGAGGAAACTCTAAGTGTCTATATATATATATATATATATATATATGTGTGTGTGTGTGTGTGTGTGTTTACTTGTTGGTATTCGTGCTGGTGTTTGTGTTTTGTGTGTGACTCTGAAGGATGTCCCTTGTGGGAACTTCTGGGTACAGTACGTCACTACACAGATGGCTGTGTTTTTGTCTCCTTCCCAAAGCATTAAAGTGTTTTTCCTCATCTGATTGACATATCTGCTCTGACATATGATTCTGACCGACAAACTTCAGCTCACTTTGCTGATTCATTTTTCATCTAGTCCAGTATTCGTGTTATTGGCTGTGCTGCTGATACAGTGAATTACTTCTTAACTGAATCCTATTATACTCTAATAGGTTATTTTTGCTTGCGTGTAATCTCATTTACTTGTCCATTTACCTTGTTTGACCCATATATTTGCATGGTTTCACAACAAGGTTTCATGTGTTGTTTGTGTGGAAGAAAAAATGGTGGAACCAGTGGTTCTTAACCTGGGTTAACCAGGGGTTCAGTGGAGAGAGCAACGAGCAACTGTAACAACTATGCTTCCATACATCTGCATGGTGGGCTTTTCATAAGAGAGAAGTATTTTTTTTCCTGCCTGCAGCCTTTAGTTATTTTGGGGCTCGCCATTACATTGTTTTCTCAGGATGGGGAAATGATTGGAACTGAGTCAATACAAATCAAGTGGGCCCAGTGCAATTTTGGCATCAAAACAGGCAACATAGCGCAGATGTTGATTAAAGCATTTTCTGTTTCATATTGGCTCTGTAAAATTGGTTGAAAACAGATGAGTGGTGGAATAAATCTATATAATATTCTGTATACAAAAGGCATATATGTTTGTCTCATCTGCAGCCTCTGATACGAGGGATGGTGCATTCATTTTCACAGTGCTGTACACAGTAACTGCATTTTAAGTTATTTAAAATATTATATTTAAGTTATTATGGTGATTGAAACTGCATGAAAGTGTGCAGATGAGGACTAACGTTTGGATCAGTTTTTGTATCGCAGACTTAACTTCTTCAAAGCCCCTTTTCATAAAACATTAATGCTATTTCACCTGGGAAATAAGAGTACAAGAACTTCGCTGTAATCACTTCACAGAACTTCAATTAAAATAGACAAAAACATTTCTCGTAATTAAAATTGATTTTAAAACTAATTTGAGACAGTAAGGCCCACATTTATCAGACAGCCTGCAGTTTTAATGACTTTAACTGGTGCTAGTTAAAATAAGTAACAGTAAATGGAGTACCTAAGGTCATTACCATTAAACTGGAGAAACAGACAAAAATTTTAAGCATTTAAATGCAACTTGTGTTCCTGTTTTGCCAGCTATAACGTGTTAATTTTATCTGATATCCCCTCCAGGAGCATGTTATTCGAGAGGAAGCCAGAAGTCTGACTCCACGACAGTGTGCAGCCATGGACCTCGTGCTTCCCACCATCAAGGTGAGTTTTGTGTTGATACACTGTTGGATGTACAGCGAGAGGTGCCTTGGTGGCTAAACGTATACTCCAGAAAAGACAGCAGAGACACTTGAGATGGGCTTAAATGATCATTTTGTGAGTCAAAGAACCATGCGTCATGTCATAGGACGTGAAATTAGCTCAATTTTCCTTATTTTATTTCAATGGACTGTAATAGTAGTAATGTTTACGTCAAAATACTTACATGCTTTAAAAAAAAAAGCTACAGTCAAAGCACAGTTATCTTTCAAAATAAACTCTTTTGTTGGTGTGTGTGTTTGATTTAAAGAAAAGGAAAAGAAAAAAATAATAGAAGAGGAATAGAGAAATATTCTTCACTGTTACCTCACAAATAAAAAAAAGAGTGTTGTAACGG
Organism: Hypoplectrus providencianus; assembly: GCA_028566105.1. Classification (NCBI taxonomy): domain Eukaryota; kingdom Metazoa; phylum Chordata; class Actinopteri; order Perciformes; family Serranidae; genus Hypoplectrus; species Hypoplectrus providencianus. Next base: position 21,599,954 of record JAOWBC010000001.1, read on the forward strand.
GGAGTGGTTCAAAACGCTCTCAGTCTCTTGTACTTGTATCCCCTTGATGTTTCTTGATGAGACACAATGTTTCTGCAAGAAGATGATGTACCCAAATCAAAGTGCTTTCAACTTGCTTGTAAAAAAAACATCATTATAGTTTTAAAAAACACATGACACAGTACTAGTCCAAACCCATCTGAGGAGATGCAATTAATATCCAGGAATATGGGAAGATGCCCAGAGCCTCTCAGCAAAAGAAAGTGTGAAATGCAGCGCCGTTAATTTACTGCCATACGACTGTTTGTTGTAAAGGGATATGAAACAATTTCAAGACCGAGCCTCAGTTCTGCAGGGACGCGAGGAGAGTTATGGTGAGGTGCCACCAGGGAAACGCTGCATCATAAAGTGCAGAGAAAACTAATTGATTCGGTGGTCTCCAAGGAAACTGCCACTGGAATTCTGTTCATCAGTATTCTAACAAGAACAGTCAATTAACGCAGATCAGTAATGCCTTAGGGGAGTTGGGTGATCAGACCCAGGAATGCTGTTCAGGGGGTTATTTGCATTAATTTTGTCATATTGCAGACGCATAGCTTTAAACCTGTAATCTACAAAATATAAAAATAGAAGAAATTTGTTTATGAAGAGTAGGGCCCCATGGTGGCGTAGTGGTTAGCACTCGTGCCTTACAGCAAGATTGTTTGGGATTGCGAGTTCAAATCCCGGCACAGGCACTTCTGTATTAAGTTTGCAGGTTCTCCCTGTGGGTGCGTGGGTTTACTCTGGGTGCTCCGGTTTCTTCCACAGTCCAAAAACCTGCACATTAAGTGAATTGTCCATGGGTGTGGGTGAGTGAGGGAGTGAGGGAGTGAGGGAGTGAGTGTGATTGTTGGTTAGTCAGCCCCGCGACAGGCTGGCCACCTGTCCTGGGTGTACCCCGCCTCTGGCCCCAAGCCAGCTGAGATAGGCATGGCATTCCCGTGACCAGGGAATACCTGGATAAAGCGGTTAAGATAATGAATGAATGAATGTTTATGAAGAAACCACAAATTGACTGCCACAAATATTGTCTTTGTGTATTAAGCTGGAATGTTACCCCAAAGGCACATTCTGTATTAAAGAGCCAGACGTAATGCAGGATGGTACATTGACTTGAATATTTGGCCAGAGATACATTTAGTGTTTATCCCACAGAAAATATTTTATCCAGATTGAACTTTCAACCTGCAAAATCTAATGGGTAAATGCACTGGGCCAGAGATGAGTGCATGCGATGGCAGATGGCCTGCAGTCCATTTAACTGATTCTCAATAATGCACTGTCTGCTCCACTCTTTGAACTCTGACCTTCAGTGATTGTAGAAGACAGGCAGCTGTTTCTTTGTCAACAAATCCAGCTTTGTTGTGCCAGATGAGTGTTTGTGTGGATGAATTGCATAGCTGAATACACCAGAATACATTGTTAGATTGTTGCTGTTGTATTTGAGCAAAAATATGCATTTAAAAACACTTAAAAACATAATGTACCTAACAGTCCACTGGTCACCACAAGATGCTACCACTGATGGAGAAAGTAAAAGGCAAAATGAAATAATGGAAGGAAAAAAGGTGGCGGAGGTCAGGAGGAACAAAGGAGTCATTAAAGAAATAAGTGAAGATATAAGGAAGAATGGAAGGAAAGGTAAAGGGGAAAGCGTAAAAAAGACAAGGATGAAGATATACACTGTAGGAGGGATGGCAGTCTGGCAGGTAATTCTGCCAGAGGCTGGGTGATATTTATATTTATCTGTCGGGTCGGCTGCTCTCATGCCTGAGGCAATGCAGCATTGCAGCCCAGCTGGAATCTTGCAGGCATCTTCCAACATGAAGCAACACTTTCTTGACCATCACACTTTTCTGTATTAGTTGTCACCCCATGATACGGATGGCAATTCTTATTTAACTAATCACATAACCTATACAAAAACAACATGGAAATGTAGCAATACCTTCAGTCAGAACTATTGGACATGCGTACAAATACTACACCCTTTCTTCTGTATTTTATTGATGGAGCCTTAATTTGAGCAGCCCTTCTCATAATAATGTGTATGTTTTTTGAGGCTCTCAGATTGTTGCTTCTGCTACAGCTATATCATTACTTGCAGTAAAATTAGCTCTGGTTTCAATGTTTGAGTGACGGAAAGCAAACACATGTTTATAAAATATATTTGCTGAAGGCTACATTTTAGATTAATTACATGCATTTTCCCATTTAGTGAATGATTTTATTTCTTTCTCTTGATAAACTCCACTCATGACTCACCCCCTGCATGCCAGATTATGCATAGTTCAAAAGAAGCATGTGTCAGTCAAATATTCTGACTCATGAGTCAGCAGTGAGGCAGAAAACTGTGCCTCCGAATGCTGAACAGGTTTCCAAGACACCAGTCAAAAATGACCAAGCAGCCTCTATCAGGACCATCATACTATGTGTGATAAAGATAGTTGGGTTTAAAAGTCACCTTGCAGCTGTATGCAGTATGTGGACCCTATCACTATCTACTATATCATTTTTGCTGTTTGCCTCTTGGGGTATGAGCTTGTTGTGTATCAACTTTTTTATCTTGGGTCACGCCTGCAGACCATACACTGGCTCTGCATACACCCTAGCAAATATTCAGTTATTCCTATAGGGATCATTAAAGAAAGAGTTAGCTGAATAAACAACAAGCACAAAATTCTAAACGCCTGTGCAGGTTTTAGGAATGTGTCTCCAAGTACTTCATCTTCTCTATACAGCAACACCTTCTTACTTAATAGGATCTGTCTGTAGACACTCTCCCACCTTCCACATGTGGGAGTGGTGACAGCATTTGAAAAGAAAGCAAAGCCTTGTCTGTCCTCAGCCATCAGGCTCATCAGCACAAATGGGCATTAACCACCCAAGTGTGTGTTTCAGATTGAAATGAATGGTAATTAGCTACAAAAGCAGCAATTACTGCTGTCTTGTGTCTTGTCTCTTTATATGTTGGCACTGCCCTGTAAAATACATACTGTCCATGTAATGCTAAGCTATTCTCTCAGCAAAATCTAACCTGCGGTTAAATGGTGGTCATCATGTTCAAAAGTTATACCAAAGTTTCAATTCCCTTTGGAAAAATCTAAATATCATTTCTGTTTGTTTGTTTTTCAGCAATACTTCCATGCTGGAGGAAATGGGCTGAAGAAAACCTTCCTCGAAAAGAGTCCAGATATGAAGTCCCTCAAATATGCTCTCAGCCTTTACACTCAACCTACAGATGCCTTGATCAAGAAATATATATGCACCCAAACCTCTCAAGGTAATGAACTGGCCAAGGTCAGGCTCAATTAGGTTTCAGTTCAGGGAGTGGAGTTGCCTCAGCAATCAAATGATGAGAAACCTTCAGGTTAAGAGCTGTGCTCTGTGGCCGTAAGAAAGTGTCTCATGTGGGTGGCTTCAGATTAAAAGAAAGCTGCTATAACGGCAAGAAATGCAAGCATGACAAAGTGATGCTACAGCAAAAGATGCTTAGATTGTGAAAGTGACTAGAAAGGTGTGAATAAAACACGCATTGCGGACACTACTCTACCATAGTACTTTCACACCTCTGGCAGACACTGGTTACTAAACATATTCTAATTAAACTTGAAAAACTGTGATAGTGAAATTCTGATTGTGTTAGCTGCAGCCTTTAACTGCTATCACAGCAAACTGTTGAAGAGAAAAGAAAAGCTTTCTTACCACCATATCACTATCTGCTTCTTTTGGTATTTAGGATTGATTGAAAATAATGTGACTCCCATCTGAGCTCATTTTAACCTCCACATAGTTCTGCTTTCCCATCAGTCTTAGCTTCCTTTATTATTCCTCTATGCTACCACGTTGTGTTCTGATCAGCTCTGTGTCACTTTATTTCCTTTAGCCTGATAGGTGCAGTGGACATTGCAGTGATTGCATGTATCCCCTCACTGTTTGTGTCCTTTATCTCTTTCACTGTAAATAAATAAAAAAAGGTTTTCAGTGGCCACTTCACCCTGTACCCTAAGGAGGTTTAATGCGCCCATGCTCTATTTCTCTCTCATTAGAAACATGTATAAACACTGCTATGACAAATGCATATGATGTGTAAGATATGCATGTAGTGTAAATGCATAAACTCCCTCTTGTGTGTCCTCTAAGTCATCACTGACCCACTTTCATGTGTTGTTGTCACATTCATCTTTCTCTATGTGGGACTTTTCTCTCTCTGTAACAAGGTGGAAATACCTTCAGGTGTGCAGAGAGATTCGAGTGGGAATTCAGCCCAGTGGGGCGTTGAAGCTTAAAGCTCCTGGTTGCCTCAGTGTGCTCAGCCTTGCAGAACACTGCATAGGCAGGCAGCAGAAAACAGAATGGCAATGGAAAAAAAAAAAAAAAATAGTCCGCCAGGCAGCCATCAGGCCTGACCAGCATTCCCGCTCTCACTGGCTGGCAGATGGGCAAAGACGCACAGTGTTTCGCTGTGTGCTATTTTTGAGATCGCTCGATGTGTTTCTCCTTCGAGTTGACACCATGCTGTCGCTCTTTGTCTGAGGTACACTAATGTGATGCCCATAAGTGGAGTTAGTGAGGTGGTAGATGGACATTAGGTCAGTAAACAGTGTGCGGATGTGCTGATGCTTGATGAAGCACAGTGGACACTGATTCATTAATCACCAACCCCTGCGCTCTGACACATTTAGACCATGGCATGCTCCAGTCTATTCCTGTCAAGTGTGCATACAAGTGTCTCACTGTTTGTTAGGAAGTGGGCTGAAGTTTTAGAGCTGCTCCAGGCTGCAGTTTAATACTAACAAATATATACACATCTTTCTACAAACAGTATCTTCTGTTTGTGTTAAACAGTGGTGGGAAAGTAAAAGTACTATTACCATAATGCAGAATTACTCCACTACAAGTTAAAGCCCTGCATTCAAAA
>JAOWBC010000001.1:21604995-21616200 GCA_028566105.1 Hypoplectrus providencianus
ACAGTGGTGGGAAAGTAAAAGTACTATTACCATAATGCAGAATTACTCCACTACAAGTTAAAGCCCTGCATTCAAAACAGCATCAAATTGTACTTAAAGTAAACTGTAAATTGTAACTACACTATTGTAACTACATACAATCTTTTTGCGTGGTATAAATGATAAAATATAATATACAATATATGTAAAGCATTTTAACCCCAAATAATGTAGTGAAGTGGACGTATACACTTTGAGATGTGAAAGCAAGTAAAGTACAGGAACTTTACTTTGTACTTTAGTGAATGTACTTAGTTACATTCCACCACTGGTGTTAAAAGTAGCTTCTTGGTTGTTCAAAACAGCATACAGGGGGGAATTCAGTGAGTTTAACTGCAACTCTGTAATAATTAATGCCACCAAAACTTCTTTCTTATCTGTTCCCTTCTCTTGTTAGTATTTTTTCTCACTTAATCTGCTGACCCTCCTCTCTAGCACCTCTGTTTTATCTGTTTTTGCTTTCCTTTATCTTCCTCATGTGCCATTTATCTTGTGCACACTCTGCTCTCCCATGTCCCTCAGCCTGTCTATCCAGTGTCGGCTGTGTTTAGAGTTTCATAACGTCACTAACTGACAGCATCTCTTCTCATCTTGACCCCAGTCAGAAAACATTCAGCATTGATTTATTTATTAGCTTATTTGAGCCCACAGCTGAAGTAAATGTGCTGTGGCATTGCTCCGTTAATTTCCCACTAGTCCAGGGCTTAATTGTGCAGCAGCGATGTTTTTGTGCACCCCCCCACAGCCTCTCAGGGCATCATTACAATAAATCAGGGGGCTTGTTTCTTCATTACCAGCTATAATGGGCACTGCATGTTTGGCACGTATTGATTAGCTATTGGATCGACATGTCCCTTCATCAGCCGCACCGGCACTCGCCTTCCAGTGTTCAACATCTGTTTGTCCCGGGCTGGATGAAACAGGAGGTAGGACACTCTGCACCAGGCAAAGTGAGACACATGGTCAGCAATCAGTTTTAATTGTTTACTGGCAGCAACACGTCCCCGTGTGATTGAAACCGTAGTGCTGATTTACCCGTGCAGGTTGGGCACTCAAAAGGGTATTTCCTCCTTTGCATGTTGTTTTGTTCACTTGTGTCCCCTCTATACCTCTTATCTCATACGTTGTTTTGCTTTCACTTCCACTTTGGTTGTTTCAATGCAGTCAAACCCAATGTTTGTGTTTGTGTTTGTGTCGAGTAGAACAGAATGATGATTTCATTGTGCAGAACATGATTTATTTAGTGCATTCCTTCACACCATCTGCCTCCTCCATGGCCTTCAAACCAGGCAGATTATTTCATGTTTCTGTTTTTCTTCTTCTCCTTCCTCATCGTGTACTTCTTGTTCAGCCTCAAGCTAAAGGAAACCCTGCCTGTGCTTGCTACTGGAGTGCCATAGGGGTGAAATCAAGTCTGTTCCCCTACAGTTTTTCTTGGGTTTAGTATTTTAGCTCTGACACGCACTGAGGTTTTTATACAACACATTTCGGATCAATTTCTGGATAACTCGCCTCCAAAAAAGAGCTGCACCCACAGTTTTAGATCCTGTCCTTTCATCCACTCCCTCTCTTTTATTTCTGTTTCCTGATCTCTCTATTTCTCTCCCATGCCCCCTTTTCTCTCTTCCACTCCTCCATTCTCTCTGTTTTTCATTATGCCTCTTTCCAATTCTCCTGTTGTTTTGGTGTGTGTCCAGGTCAGTCATCCAACGGATCCGTGGGGGAGGTGTCGATGCAAGTGAATCTCATCTCTCACCCTGGCACTGGAGAGCACAAAGTCAGCGTGAAGGGTGAGCTTTTTCTTTCCTCAGAAAGGCTCTCTGTCATTCTGTTCGAATGTATTCACACCTGAAAATGATCAAAGACTTGCCATGTACAGCTCATGGTGGTAATCTCATTTGTGCGACAGTGCTGCAGGACCAGGATCAGTGACATTGTTTATTCTCGTTTGGAGACAGAAAATAAAGAAATTAACATCTGAAAGATTGCTTATGGCATAATTAAAGTCATTATACAATAAAGCAAAAGAAAAAGTATTAATAAGCAGCCGTGGGTTGTACATTGGGTTTCTTTGCTATGCTTCCAGAGGCTTTTAAAGGCACTTGATTTATAGATCCTAAATGCAGCATTGTTTTTGACAGACTAGCAGCATGGTTTTTCCTCCTATACCCCAAACAGGTTGGACAGTCACTTATCAAATATGTGGACATCTGACTGATGCACTGGCAGAATGATTTCTACAGACATAGAGAGGATGAATCATAATGGCTTTAATGATGCTTTAACCTTTCATCCAGTGCCATCACCAGATCCAAACCAAATTATACCACATAAACAATCCTGCTAGCCTCTGCTATATTTTGTGCTTATTGCTAATCAGAATGAGAATAGTTTTAATGCCAGGTAAACATACTAGGAATTAGACTTTGTGTTTTTGCTCTTGTAAAAAAGAAAGCACAAACATAAAAAGTATTAGGTATTAGTAAAATATTTATTGGAAAATATATATACTGATGAAGTGCAATGATATGTGATAGTGACTACTTACTGAGGGTCCATTTTTTTTATGTCCATTTCTATAATAACACACCTTTGATTCCTTAATGTCAGAAACAAAACTGGGAGTGAACACCCCCACAGCTGCAGGGATTATTGTTCCACCTCCTGAAGTAGCGCCATATGCACTGCAGCTGGCAATCAGCTCGAATCAGCCGGCAGCAGTAACACAACAACGTGATTGCTGGTTAGGTTACTATGGCAATCATATATGGATGTTTCTATTATTACAGGAAGAATATGCATTGATGCTTCTGTATTAATTTTTCCACATCTCCCAGAATAACCTCTTGCAACCATCACAAAATAAAATGCAAAAACAAATCTCTTTTATGGAGGATTTGATGAACAAATTGTTGCAGTTTGACGAATAGCATCTGACATCTAAAGACATTACCCATTAATGTTCCATACAAGTGGAAATGTTTGTTTTTGTACCTGCTCCCATGGTATCTTAGCATTATATGACATGTTGTGCATTTAGCTGTTTTGAAAAAGATAAATACAGTTCCAGGAGTAGAGAAGATGGCCATTTATATTTAACAGCATTAGTGTGTGAGGTGCATTTATCTGCACTTTATCTATAATGATATCTGCAGTGTTGATGATTATTACTTTCTCTGTTATTCCCAGTGGTTGCAGTGAACAACCTCATCTGGCAAACCAACGCCATGTTCCGGCCGTTTGTAGAGGTCAACGCCGTGGGACCACACCTGGCTGACAAAAAGCGCAAATTCAGCACCAAGACCAAGAATAACAATTGGTCACCAAAGTACAATGAAACATTCCAATAGTGAGTAACTGTGCTTTATTTATTCCCACAGAGGCATAAGGAAGAGGGAGCTAAGCTGAGGTGTTTTATTTAAAAGCACAAACTATATTACTGGTATTATTGTTGCAGGTTTCTATCTGCCTGCATTCAACCGAGCAATAGTCTGCAGCATTCTCTACCTTGTATGCTGTCTTTAAGTACTTTAAACTAGCATTCAATTTGCTATCTGCCTCCAGACACCCATTTACCTTAAGAACTGTCCTTCAGAATGTTCAAAGCAGTTTCTTCACCAGCTCTTCTGCTCATTGCATAGACACACTGTTATTGGAAGTCAAGTGTTTTCTATGGAAATCTACAGGCCAGTCTCCTCTTTGACACTGTCATTGTGAGCTGAGCCCACAAAAGTCACCGGGCTAAAAAGATCTTAGACCGTGTTGTAGCAGCATGAGGGTGATCAGTGCAGGCTCAGAGCTGCAGAGTCTGTGTGTAGATTTACTCCTGCCAGTGTCATTTGAATTTTAAGGATCCAATAAAGTTGTCGGGGATAATTAGAAAACAACCTAAAACAAAAAGCTGGCTCAGAATAATGGCTCATTTGAATAGAAATATTAATTTCACTTGCAAAACACAACCAAATTGTTTCATCACAGCCACAAATATAATAAGGCGACTTTCTGCTGGGGGACTGCCACCCAGTCAGAGTCTCTGACATGTTTTATTCAGCTGAGAACAAAGCCAAATGTCAGTGTCCAAAAAGCAATTGGGGTGCACTCATGTACAATCCTTCAACGTGACACTTTGGGCTTTTCATTAAGTTTAACAAAAATATTAAAAAAATTAAATTATAGTCCACTTCCAACCTGCTTGACAGTATCTGGATTGTCATGGTGCTCTACATTTCTATTATCCATGCGGGGTCAGTCATTGGCTGAAAAACGACAGTATAGAAAAACACAGCTCCAGACTCACTTTTACCACTAGTAGCAAGAGTTTAGGAGCCAGTCTTAAATCAGCCTAATGAATTGGTGCTTTGAAAACATTAACAAATTTGCTCAGTGGTGAAGTAAGTCTGAAGTAATGGCTCGACCTGTATCATTCATTGAACTGCAGGCCATAAAAAAGAGTATTCACAAACTAATGATGGGATAACGAAGGGATTTGACTGTGATTTGCTCCTCCTCCCAAAGTCAGAGTGAAGCACCAAACCAACAGTTGGTTCGTTTTTTTATCTTTATCATATCCAAAATGTTATGGGTCCATTTATTTGTCATTACTTTAACAGGTTATCTTTCATTACTAATGACTTACTCTCAGTAAAAAGTTATCTTCAAAAAAAAAAAAAAACATTCAGCACAAGTTTTCGTATATCAGCAGTGTGATCATCATCTGTGTGTACACTTGATAATATCTCACTGGAAACAAATCAAAAATGTCAATAAGATAAACCTTTTTTCTGACACTGAGTAGCATTTAGAGAGAAACATACAGACCATTCTCAAGCCAAGTCGTCAGCACCTGTTACCCCTTTCTGACTTTGTTGTAAGCTAACACTTACCTATATCTATCACATTGCAGTTAATCAAATCAAACAGCATTGCTGTTACACATTGTAGTTGGTCTTGTTGGAGCTGCAGTGAGATTAGGCACTGACGGGTAGGATCCATTTCCTGCAGGCACAGCTGGTAAATGAAGGAGTTGCTTCCTTTTCTTAGTCAGCAAGTACGTTTGCAACAATGTGCAAATTTTTAACATTCATGGCCAACTAATATTGTTAGGCTACTGCTGTGGTAGTGTAAAACAGCAGCAATGGTGGACAAAGCAGGTGGGGGCATATTTGCAGGTGCATCTGTGCTCCTATCCTGACCACACATTCTGCAGCTCTGAAAATAATCCTGATTTCTTCATGTGGACGTATCTGAACCATTGAGTTTCAGCTCTCTGATGTCTATCTGTCATGTCTTGCAGCGTTCTAAGTAATGAACACGGTCCGGAGGCCTACGAGCTGCACGTCTCGGTAAAGGACTACTGCTTCGCCCGCGAGGACCGCATCATCGGCATGACGGTCATCCAGCTGCGGGAGCTGGCGGACAAGGGCAGCTGCTCCGCCTGCTACCCCCTGGTGAAAAGCATCTCCATGGACGAAACTGGCCTCACCATCATGAGGATACTCTCTCAAAGGACCAATGACGAGGTGGCCAAAGAGTTTGTGCGTCTCAAGACAGACACACGCTCGGCGGAGGAAGTGTCATAATGTGAAGCAAAAATGCAGTATTATAAAGAGTTGTGTTGTCTTAAGTGAAAGATAAAGAGAAGCGTGTGAAGGAAGGAGAAAGAGGAGTAGCAACAGATGTTCTTTCTGGATAGAAGCTGGAGAATGAGATTGTCCAAAGAGTAGTGCAGGAGGCCCAGCTGTGGGCGAGGCAGCGAGACAGTGAGAGAGAGAGAGAGAGAGTTGTGTTTGTTTGTTTGTTTTTGTGCATGTGCGTAAAACATCTGTTGGAATGTTCATTTTAAAACTACAGTATGTACAAGTGTTTACTTACCGTATGCTTACTATTAAGTACTATATTCTACGAGTTATGTTAACAAGACATGAAATACCTTTTGTACAACATTTAGTCTTTTTGAACAGAGATTTGTTCCAATAAAGTGCCAAACCAGTGGAAAAAAAGAACAAAACCAACGTATATGAATTATGGTGAACTTAGTATGTTTGAAATTTGCTCGATTATTTTGTCCGGTGTAAGTCATTTTCTGACAGTGTGGCGTTTTGATTGTTGCAAAGTCTTTCATTTTGCACCCTCGTTTTTTGGCTTCACGTTCTTCCACACAGCACTGTTGTGCATGTCCTCTTCTCGGTCATGTCTCTCCCATGATTCCACAGTGACCACCGAGCAGGGTCCTGTCCCCTTGCCTTCAAACTGTTTGTATTTTAAGTCGACCTGAAAATAGACCATGTTTTTTTAAATGGCGATGACTGCTATGTAAACCTTCATAGGTGTTTGTAATTTTATAACCATGACAACAATGACGACAGCCTCCAGTGCTAACAGTCTTAGCAGAAAGGATGGAAATGTTTTCTTTTTACTTTGGCTTTCCGTTCTTTGTTTTGGGCCATCAGCTTCCAGCCTTTCTGAATGACCACTGTGAACATGAGCTTTGGAAGGCAAGCTTACATGACATTGCTGACAGTTTGATATTATTGTTTCATATTTTTCCGATAACTTTGTTCCTGATAAACTGCCAAAGTTATATAAAATATTTGTACAAAAGCAATCCATTACATGTATGAAGATAAATATGTACATGTGATCTATTACTTTTTCAATGCTTAATATTTGATTATTGATAGGGTGGTACTAAGATTTTATTTTTTTTATTTCCTGTGAAGCTGTTAACCAATATGAAAGTTGCACATGTTACTTTACACATTAGTTATATCAGCTTCTGCCATTGGAATTATTTTTCTTCATAAAGGAAAGAGTCTAACATTTGGTAAATATGCAACATTCCTATGTATTGCACTGATGGCGAATTGTATGTCATGTAAATATATTTAGTGAGATATTGTACAAAAGTCTACTTTTCTTCAATGTGCATAAAGTATGTGCAAATGTGTTAAAACATCTGGGTCCTTTTGAACAATTGTCCAGTGAGCATCCCTTTAACACATATTACAAGTGTTCATCAGTTTTCTTGATGATTGAATCTTCAGGTGGTGTTTAAAGGTTATAACCACTTTTCCATCAACTTATTTAACACAAATTAATTGCAGCTGATTTTAGCACATTTTATGTTGCGAATTTCAACAGAGAAATGAGAGATATCACCTACTGTGGGAGGACGGTTTGTCATATCCAAAGTGGCTGTCTCAAAGCAAGTCAAAAAACAATCAATGCTGGTGCTGAAAACAAAATTTCCAGCTCCAGTGTGGAAATGATTTTAACTGTTTTAGAGATGTGTCGGGCTGTTCTCATACAAAAGGAACACCTTTGCTCCTAAATGAACCCCTGTACCTCACCACCATCAGTTCAGTCACAGATCTAGGTGTGTGAGGCTTGTACAGCTGACTTTTTTGCTCTTATATTTTGTAACATTCTGTCCCAACATTGCTGCCACAGATAATACAAGCGAGGCAATAGATCACACTTTGCTCAGCCTCTTATGACGCCAAAAAGGGAAATCGAAATCATACCATTGATTCGCTCTTGATTTTTCCGTTGTTTTTTAAAGTGAGGTTCAAGAACAAGAGGAAGAGAGAAACATAAAAGGAGAGCATTGGGACGTTCCCACACTTCAAGTGGGTCAACCACTTTAAAACCTAATTTTAAAGTCACACTGGAGCATTGGAAAACAAAAATATTCATATATATCCCTAAAAGTTTAGAATCACAACAAGTGTTTACCTGGCTGATACAGTAAACATCTTTGGAATGGTTTTGAGTTCACTGATGGGCGACAGTGTGCTGAGCGATGTCCGCTCCACCTACTGCACTAAATCCTGTCACTGGTGTCTGCACATGGCACCTGAGACCTTTTTACCTTTTTGATGTTCACTCTATGAAAAACACCTACAGATGCTTTCACTAGATACTGTAATCCCTTGCACTGAACATGAAGGCTTTACTTTCTCAAAGTTATTCCCTTTTTTTGTGATTTCATGGTGCCAGAAATGAGTGTTTTCAGATCGGTTATGCTCTACTTACTGTCAGTCATTCAACACCCACAGGAAGGAATGCATGTCTGTGGCAGGAAATAATCCCTCAAGAACATGTCACCTGCCAAAATTTTAATTCCACGTTTATTTCTTTTTATTTAGGCCATCTGTGTTACTTCAGAGCGCAGTTAATTTCTTGTCAGAATGAAGCCTGAAGCTCAACACTGTAAAATCCTACGTAATGAGTCAAATTCCGGATAATATATTGTACCTAGCTTCCTCCGGGAAAGCAGCCTTTGTCTACATAAACGTAGACAAAGGTTGCAAACAAGAAGGATACACAAACATTATTTGAAAGAACCACTTCTAAAACCGCATTAGAAGTAACCTGTTCTTCAGAGGAAAAAGTGCCATCCATGGGAAGCTGATTATTGAGGCACAGATGGTCCCTTGGTCAGAAGCCCACACAGTGTATCTAATCACCTGGAACCAGCACAGTGGAGGGCCACACAAAGTAAGTCCATTTGTCAGTGTCACCCTTTTGTCTTTTCTTTACAGCTGTAGCTCTGTAGAAGATGGGGAAGTAAAGAAAAAGAGAGATATCCCAGTAGACGTGGGTGTTTGAGTGCAGTGAAGATATGGAGAAACTACAGCAAAGAGCTTCAGACAGTAAAGAACTTCAGAGAAAGGAAGATATATATGCAAGGTATTTTTAGTCCTGAGTGATTATGTGCAGAGAGATCAATGCTTGTCCTTCACACAGCACTGCTTAAGTTTCTCCACAGGGATTTCATAACTGATTAGCCCATTTTTGGTCCTTGTTTCTATTCTAATTTGATGTGTGTACATTTATACCATGTTTCTCTGCACTGTTGATTCGATTTTTAGCATCCTCTTATTTTGTGCAGATGTAGCATTTTCACCCTTTTCACAGCAGACATGGCATATTTCGGCATTTAGGAGCAATTTAATGATAATGATTAATCATTAAATGACATGACTTACTGGATACAACCCAACCATTTTTAATCAAATATTTTTCCCTATGCTTCTCCTGCTTTGGCAAGTCAAAACCAGCTTTAAATCACCAATGCCACTGAACAAGCTAAAATACATTAAAACAAGTGCTTTTTTGTGTGAAACAGGCTTTTAGTAGTTGGAAATTGAAATAAAGGCTGCAGAGTGATGCTGAGCTGGGATTCTTGCTCCTTCCTGTGCGTACTTTATCACTCCTTATACCACTACTTCTTTGAAAGTCTCTTGTGCTAGCTAGCCATGGTTTACCCTAAGGGGAACTAAATTTCTCTGCCACACTGAAACCTAAGGTATATTCAGAATGTGTGTTGTTAATTTTTTAAGGCAGTAGTCAGCTACCTTAATTGGTGTTGGGAGGCCTATTTTTTTCCCATTGTTCCTTCCAGCCCTTTTGCTAAGCATTCACAGTAATATGTTGAAAGAATTTGTTTAGAGGAATCTTAAAAGAACTCTCTCTGACACGAGTACGGACTGCATTTAAATAGCACTTTTCTAGCCTGTCAACCACTCAAAGCATACTCAGATGCTACAGAGCAAGGTTCCAATGTTCACATATTGCAAATTTTTGATTTGGGGGGGGGGCAGCAATCCAACCAGTAACCTTTGAAATACTGGAGGCCCGCTTTACCTCCTGAGCCTTCTGTTCATGTACTGACATTTTAACATACTGCCTTGTGCAGGATGAAAACACATTTCATCTGAGTGACAGTAGTTTATAAGAGAGATAATTCAAATCAATGGCATTACAAGGCTATCATTATGAACATAGATAGAGGCGGTACAGGTCATTAAATATTAAAATAGCCAATAAAACAGCTACAGTATAATAGATGTATGGTTATCGAGATGCCTTTAAATCTTCCACTGCAGCTAATAGTGTGACATTACTGAGTCACAGCAACATTAAGTGCAGTTTTATGTTTCTGAATTCAGATTGAATTACATTACAGAAAATTGCATCATTTTTTCAAAAAAACAAAAGTGCTCCAATCCCCCACCCTACCTGAAATCCTGTGTGCCACGTCTAATTTCCATTTCTTCTGTTCTTCTAAGCCAAGTATGCCACTCACAGCAGCTTGTCTCTTCACCATGTATAATCAGAGAGTGTGGAAGAATCGAGTGAGAAGAGGGAAATGTACAGAAAAGAACAAACAGGGGGAGAGGAAACACTGTCACTCATGTGCTCCCAGAAGGGATGGAAAACAGAGTAAAACACTAACCTGACTCATCCCAGCGTAGAGCTGCCAAGATGCAAAATTACATCAACTTTGACTCGGACAACCTTGACCTCTCATTTGCATATTGTCAACTCCTCTAGGAATTTTTAGTCATCATCTGCAGCTCTTTTCAAAGGACGAACCGATGGTGGGCAAATTATGATCTCTGAGGATGAGCAGGTTGATATAATTTATGATAAGATGACAGCCGTGTTGTTGACCTCGTGGCCCGGTCCGTGTGTGTGTATGTGCGAACATGCAGCTGATTTCTCTTCCTGGTGGTACTCTGAATTAGATTAATAAAATAAAACCTACAGTGGATGAATTCCAAGAGCGACTAATTGAGCATGTGACAGGAGGATAAAACAGCAGTGGAGCTCAACAAGAGGAGGATACATTATCCAGAAGTTATGGGCCAAAGGAACATGTCCATCTGTGTGATAATGTGATGCAGCCAGCTGTTATATATGAGGAACAGCCCGACAGACATGAAGCATCCAGCCTGGACTTTTCTGTGTCCTTCAAAGCAGAGGACTGTTTATTCTTCAGGGGAAGATTGATGAAGCTCACCTCCAGAGGGGGAGAAGACATTCACAGCAGGATGTTGTTCCAAGCAGAACAAAGATGGTGGATTTCTATACATTTGATATACAAGCTATTAACTTAATTAAAAAGTATTTTTTATCACCACTTTAAATATTGTCAAGCAACCTAACCCAGTTCTGTACAATATCAAATAGTTTCAAATTAAAATACAATGAAAGGACAACCAAATCCCACAATATGATGCAATATTTCACAATATCTCATTATTACCTATTATACCGACTTGATTCCTTCAGGTAAGAAATGAAAGGAATACCTTCAACAAGTCAAACATTAAAATATTTATCAATGAATGCAACGACATTTATGCATGCAGATGTTAT
>JAOWBC010000001.1:21625654-21637854 GCA_028566105.1 Hypoplectrus providencianus
ACTGGACAATAACTCTGCTCACAGGACATTGTCAGGGGTAAGTCAGTGAGAATGCACGACACTGGTTATGCTGATGCTACACAGATTCATGTTAAATATACCGAACTATCCCTTTAAATGTGTATATATATATTTAGAATATTAGACTATGAGAGATTAAACAAGTCATAGTTAAGGTAAAGAAAATGTTTAACAAGCAAGATGCATGTGTTTTCATGCATGATTATAAGGAAATCACAAACAATTTGTCATATAGGAGCAATTTTCACTGCATGTTAACACTCTGTGAAAGCACATGTGAACAGGCTTTTGGCGATATGATTCTTGTCTCGCTTCCACTCGTATGTCTCCTTTTGTTTCCTTTTCTGGCTGAGTTCACATGCCTGCCTCAGGAAGTAAGATTATTAAGCAAACTAGGATGTGAATGAACTCTGGCTGGCCCTTCTTGATGCTGGTTCATCTTTACGTCAGGTACATCACCATGGCGACTCAGCAGATTATCTTCTCTCACATCCAGATGTACAGAAGCATAAATCTGTACAAATCAACTCCCTCTGGGCCCTTTTGGTGCACAAGGAACATTTTCCTCTTTTGCTGATGATTCATTGCTTCAGATAGTGTGCAATATATCTTTTTACTACTAACAGGCTGTTATTGCACACTTGCTACTAAAACACCAAGTGTACCTAGCTAACAGAACATTAGTTTACCATATTTGACTTTTACTGCATGCTGTGCTATGAAATTCACATCATTTCCTAGAGTGAGTGATGCAATAGACTGTAGCCAGTCACCACAGCTCTGGGGAGCCCAAGGCCAACTCTTGAACTGGAAAAAATGTCAGTCTTAATATGATAGTGTAGCATTATATCAATGAGAAGTATCTCCACTGTGCCTTAGTGCCGAGGTAGCAACAAACCTATTTACACTACCTGGATTTTCCCTGCAGTAATCCTCTGTAGGCCTGGAGCCAAACAGCATTACCCTTCACTGTTCATAATGTTTGTATCGCCCCGGTATAAGAATCATTCTTGAGAAAAACACATAAACATTAATCAATACATTCCCCAAAACTTTTTGTTGGTTGAAATTCATATTCTGTATGCCTGACTCAGTCCTTATGTTCCAATTTATTTCCCTGTTGAATAATTTGACTTTCAAAGAGGTTCTGACCTAATTTCCCGAGGGGAATCGATACAATTTTGGGCTATCGTAAACCTACTGCCTAACTTAAGCCAGGATTTAAGTTGTGTGTACAGACCTGAGGGTCTCTTTAATGAAGCTCTGCTACTAAGGGAACTGGGTGAGAGCATGCTTCGATTTTTTTTTCTTTTTTTCATTTTTATCCATAGATTTTACATGGTTCCTTGGCCTGTCTTCCTTCTTTTTTAGTTTGTATAATTCTTCCTTTAAGCATATGGTCTGTCAATATACTCTTCTGTCACAGTGCATTTGTTGTTTTCTCTATGCAAGAGAGGTGGTGTTATGGCAAGTTCTGGCATGTAGCACTTCATCAAAAAACTATTTGCCCTTCAAGTATTTCGACAGGAAGACATTTAATTTAGATTTTCAATGCACTGGATAGGCTAGTTTTAAACGTTGCTCATGTTTAAAGCTAAAAGTGACATTGTTAGTTTTTAACAGAATGACTTGGTTAGGTTTAGGGAAAGACCTGAAATTGAGTTCAAATAAGTTTGTTTAACTTTAACTTTCACACAGAACATTCCTTGCTGAAAGTCTGGTGTCTGTTTGACCTACCAATCTAAGAGGTGTAATCTGCCTACATTTAGCTCAGCCCTGCATCATTATTATTTCTGAACTCCCTATGACATTGTATGTTTCATCATCAACACAGTCCAAATAAATGGATCTTCATCAGGTGTTGGAAAACATAGATATCAGTTCCTAGTCAGTAAGTAACCCAGTTTTGTGAAACCAATAACCTCCATCCAAACCACACCTATGCACAGTTAGGACCCGTTACACTACACTATATACAGCAGTTATAGAGCATCTGACATTGACACAAATGGTTTTTCACTGGAGTTAGGTGCAAACCTGCTGTGTTCCGTACAGACCTATGGATGCAAAACACTTTTAGTTACAACCTATTCTGTGGCTTGCAAAAACATACAATGTCAGTGTTGTTTTCTGGTGACTGGACTTATTCTTCCTGCTCCTGTTTGACAATGGCTGTTTTACCTTGCTACCTTTTTTTCAGACAACAGTGAATATAGATTATTTCTGCAGAAAATAGGAAAAACAAACACGTTTAACACCTACTACAAATAGCTAGGTGCAAAGGGATGGAAAAACAAATCTGTACCTTTGTCAGACAACTTTTCTGTGTATACACCAATAAGAGGCTGCCCCTGCCAGGCAGCCCTGTGATTTAGGGGTCACAACTCATTGACTTGATCCACATTGCATTGTCTAAGAAATGAGGATTTGTTGTCTTTGCGGGGCTTGAAAGACTTGATGATTTGTGGCGTGCTGTGGTTCAGGTGCGTCCATAGAGTTAAATGGATGTCTGGGTCATTAATCTCTATAAGGAGAGGAGATGGTGCAGGTATGCAGGCCATGTTGAGGCAGGTACCCCTTGGATGATGCATGCTCACCGGAGAGTCTCTTTCTTTACACACTCCGCTTTGTTTCCAGATCTGCCAGGATGCTTTAATGCCCGCAGAGTCCCAGGAAGCCAGAAACAGTCTCAGATGCGGTAAGACGATGCCAAAGTCATTCTCTGGCTGACTAACTCTTGTGAATACAGATGACTACTGCCATGATCTTACATTTCTATTGCATATATAGTGAGTAATATCTCCAAAGGGAATGCAGGGAAATTGTATTCAAATGATCATGGAATTGTTTTCTGCTTTGCTGCATAAAATTGGGAACGAAAGTAAAGAAAGAAGAAAAACCCTGCTGTTATATAGAAGGATAACAGAATATACAGAATTGTATAGACTTTAAAAAGACTTCTTTGTATCCAAAGCAGATATTGTTTTTTTCTGGTCTCTTTAATATATGCTGACAATATTTATGCTTGAAGTATATTTGCATTTCCATCTTAAAATTCATACTACGGGTATTATTATTATTATTTTTGTATTGTGTATGCATAACCTTAAAGATGACTCGGAAAGTTTGACAGTTTGCAAAAGTCACTTACAATAAATTGTTTATTCAGAAGATATGATAAAGACTGGAAACAGAGGGAACATAAGGGCATATAAATCCATACAATTTAAACCCTTAGTTTAGATCAGTGTGCAGATTTAGTCACCTACAGATAAAGCCCTGCAAGCTGTTTCACCCTGTTAACATTGTTCGTCAGCTGCCACAAGGTCTGTTTACTACATGGGCTTACCTGGTCTGAAGCCCAGGAGCCTCCCAAGTTCTGGGTATCCCATTTTAAGTTCCATGATGAGCTGAAAAAGGTCTTAAATATTTTGTCAGGTTTTCTGTCAGTCAGTCTAATCACACGTTACGTGGCTGTTGATTAATCCAAATTAGGAATGACCCACGTGGCCCCACAGCCTTTGGCTCATGGGTTTACCTATGAGAACATCTAGTTAGTTTTGGGGTGTGTCCCTCTATGACTGAGTGACATTCAGGCCGCGAAGGTGGATGCAGGTGGAGAGGAGCAGGGGACCGCCCGCAGCAGTGAAGGGAGGAGGAGGGGGAAGCGAGCGAACCGCAGAGAGACGACCAAGATACTAACAGTCAGGGCAGAAGAGTCAGAGGACCCTTATAACTGTGACCCAGGCCGCTGGGAAACAATATTGACACAAATATGCGCGCTTATTGGGCGAAAATGGGACCGGAGTCCTGTCAACAATAGCGACGAAAGCATGTCTTCAAAGGTAGGAGAGTGCTGTAGTCAAAGCTTGTGCGGGTAGTTAATAGTTGTGGCTGCACATTGCTCTAAGAAAAATACACATTTGCATAGATCAGTGGTACTTCTCAACGGGCGGCCCCAGTCTCCATGACAACCATTCACAGACAGCATGTCAATGGGTCGAGCCGCGAGTGCAATCTTTAACTTATACGTTGGTTTTTGTAACTGTTCGTATACTGACCCTTTGTCAGCTGTGTGGGCCTCAATGCACGAAAAAAATAACACGAAAATAGTGGACAGGGAAATTTGGCAATTAAAGGAATGGATGAAGAAAATCTGCATTCATTCTCCCTCCAGTCTGCACAAGAGCCATGTGCTTAATATGTCAGAAGACTGACTTTAGACTCGAGACGCCATTTGTGTGTCAGTAAGCTGTGTTTCACACACTTTGACTGTTAAATAGCTTATCATTACAATTTGATTCCAGTAATCTAAATATGTTCGTTTAGGACTCTGGAGGTGTTGAATTTATTTATTTATTTATTTATTATATAACTGATAGCTAAACTGAGCATTTGTTTTGACTTTAGCATGCTTGATTCTGAACCCCCAGCTAATATATTTGTTTTGGTGTCATGGCATGGGTTATATCTTGTTTTATAAAACATTTATTTGAGGATTTTTTAATGTGGCATGTGGCCTGACCGACCTCAATAAATGGACCTTTGTGTCATTGTAAGTAATGTTTGTGGTGCTTTAAGATATTTATATGAATACACCTAGCTTTGATGTAGATTATACTGCAAGCCTTCCATACATTTTGGTCAGTTTAATCTGTTTGGTACCTGGCATGAGGCCATGTTGCTATCCATGGTGCTGAATGGAGTGCACTTGTGTGTCTGTCCATGTGTTTGGTTAACAGGGCCCACTGAGGCCAGAGACGAGGCTTCCTATTTGATTTGGAGGGCACATTATGCTTTTCTTTATCAAAATAGCATCCAACCAGGCGACCATCTTTACAGAAATACATACACAATTTATAGAAATTCAAAAAGCTGTAATTCTTTGTTTAATGCTTAAGAGGACTATAAAGCCAATCCTCTTGAATTTTTGTAAACATAATTTTCCTTTATAAAATGTTGTACTCATTCAAAATTATTAACCTCATCTTTTACCATTCACATCACTATGTAAAGCATTTAAATTGTCTTACTTGAGTTTTCCATGAAGGAGGGAGTTAAGAGTTTC
This sequence comes from Hypoplectrus providencianus, assembly GCA_028566105.1. Taxonomy (NCBI): domain Eukaryota; kingdom Metazoa; phylum Chordata; class Actinopteri; order Perciformes; family Serranidae; genus Hypoplectrus; species Hypoplectrus providencianus. The sequence continues at coordinate 21,630,744 of JAOWBC010000001.1, forward strand.
AGCTTTTTATATACACTCACTTTATGTGGCGAATTGGAAGATAATGCAAGTCACCAACTACCTCTTTTCAAATACAGGCTTAAAAGGGAATAAAAATTACAATAATGTTTAATAACTTTACACTAGAGATAGCTTTAATTGATCAATCACTGAAACTGCAGGCTGTGAAAAAGGATGTATTAGAGGTCTGGGTCTTAATTATGTTTGCTACTTATTCTTGGTTCAAGGGTGTGAGGGAAATAAATGGAATAGTTGAGTAGAGCTGCGATCAACGTATTGTTTTTAGAGAAAGACAGTAGTGTAGAATAAAGTGGTGACACCCGGTGGGGGAAAGGACAAACCCAGCTTCAATGATGGAAGGTAAATGGAAAATGGGAAAAGTCCTGGCTGTTCTGACTTAGAAGGTTAGGGTGACCTTTTAAAAAAACAGTCTGTCTGTATACATCTAACTGAGAAAAACACATTATCAAAAAACATATCACCAGAGCCTGGCAGATGAAACAGCAGGAATTGAAGTTCTGTATGACCTGTAATATATAAATAATTGGTTGTTAAGCCACAAGCTAAGTGCTTAGATGGACTCTTTCCAATTTATTGTATGATTTTCATTATATTTAATTTCTGTCAGTGTTTCAATGACAATGAGAATCTTTTCAGAAGTGTTTATGGTGGCGAGGAATTCCTTTTAATTGCAGAATAGAAAGTGACTGTCCTAAAATACAGCCTGTGCTCTGGTGTCACTAAAAAGGACTGCTCATGCTGCTTAATGCTGGTGACTCATCATCTGCACATTCGTGTTGCCAAGAAAATGGAGGAAAAAAAAAAGGTCAGATTTGCATATGTTTAATTTGAGCACATGGGCTGTGCTTTGAAGGAAGATGGCCCCAAAACAGGTTTCTGTTTGATCTGAGCATTCAGGAACTCAATAAAATAGTAGCTCAACCTGATAATGACTCAAACATGACTGCCACTACGGTGCATTTTTAATTGGTTGAGGCCATTACCCTCTATCTACTTTCTCAAAAGCATGTTGCTCATATCAATACTCTGATCTTTCTTCCTCATTTATCTTTATATAACGTCCAACCAGAGAGATTCACCCAGGTCCGGTTCTTACATTATTTGACAGCAAAACCTTTGGGTCTCAATTTCAAAACGGCTCAAGGGTAACACTGTTTATTGCTGTGCACACAATTGTTGGTAGTTATTAGTGAGGAATGAATCGGAAACAGCTTCATAAATTAAACACCATTACGTAACTATTTTACCTATAAATCGCAGCTTCAAAATCATTTTAATGCTACATTAACTTGTGATTGGGAAATGGTGCCTGTCATTCCCTCTCTGTGCCCTGGACGCCTGTTCCTGGTTGGCAGCCAACTTTGGTTGGCAGGTTTTAACTCCCAGCTTTAAGAGACTAACACACCACCAGCTATGCCACTGATTTTAGTGAAACTGGATCATATTTTAGAGAAACTGTTACTGGTTTTCATTCCCATGTGATTGCTCTGTCTCAACTGTCAGTGATTTAAGAGTTTCCTGATGGACAGAAAGCTTTGCTTGTTGCTGAAATAAAGCTGTTAAAAACTGTTAATGGCTGCCAAGTGAAACTCAGTTAGTCAAGACTGCTGGGGGAGTGCTGGTGTTTACATCACAAGCTGGAGCGCTCGGGACTGGGCTGAGGAAATGGGGTTTCAAGGAGAGTTTCACGATATAGAAGGTTGCAAGACAGCAATGGAGCTGGCTTTCCTTTTTTAAAATGCTCTGCTCTGTTTTTCTTTGCATGATGTTTTGCTGTCTAAGTAATAACAACAGTGTGTGTACAGCTATACACACACACACGGTTCAGTTCGGTATATGTTGATTATTAGGAAAATCAATTATGTCTTGTATAAGGTTAAAAATAGAGCTTTTCATCTCCCATTGTGATGTAATGTAATGGGCTGTCACAGTCAGGAAACTTTCAGTTGCCCTGGAGGTCCATCCATCAGTAGTTAGCGCTACAGAGGCTGTCAGACAACTCTAGTTGTTTCTTGTTGGGTCGGGTTAAATCGTGGCTCATAGAACTGAATCCCGCACCCGGGATATCCACTAGGGATATATATATCCCTAGTGGATATATATATATACATACACTACATAAATATTAGGCACATTCTGTTCTTGGCTAGGATTTGCGATAAAAGTTTTTGTTTGGAAATATCTTCTTTCCATGCTGTCATATTGTAAATGCATTAACACCAGTGCATTCTCTGTTTATGACATTTACAAGGCCTCTGCCTACTTAGTACCAGAGTTTAGGACTTGGAATTGCATAAAATGTGGAGTAAGTGAGGGTTATTTTAAGAATTCTTATGATTCTGGTTTGTTATTAAGGAGACAATCATGAACAGTATAGCTTCTTTCCATAATCATTTAGTAATGAGGGACTACTAAACCCACTATCATGTACTTCTTTACTTTAGGGAGTACAAAAACACAACTAATGGTTATGTAATGATTAAATAATGAGTCATTCTACTTTTGTCTGACTGGCTGGTTCAAAGTTAACCAGGTGAAAGTAGATATCTGTTTTCATTGACGTAATTATTCATTAATGTAGTACCTCATTATATAGTCCAGTAATCATGCAGTTATCCATTAACTAATCATTGTTAATGATTCATCCATCATCATGTCTTCATGCATTCCTTTGTAACTATTTACAAATTGTATCATTTTTTTAATGTTTATGCTTGAAAGGGAGTAAAAAAAGAAAAAAAAGAAAAATCAGATTTACTGCTCTGGTGGCGCTTCAAAAATGTCTATTTTAAATGTCACTCAAGGCTCCTTGGTCCACATTAAAAATAAACCCAGGCAGGTAATGTGCTGGTGAATTGTTAATGACAACATGGCTGATGGTTTGTTTGTTTCAGCTCGTGAAGCAATGGCACATCAGAATGTCGTTAGAGATATTGGTTGTATTCTGCTGGGGCTGCTAGCACTGCGCCGTAATGAAATGCTTTGGAACGAGGCCATGATGAGTTGAAAAAGGTTATCCCAGGAGAGAGAGCTTTAATATGGCACACTTCTATTGTTGTGCTTTCAAAGAGCTGCTGTCAAAATAAATCTCACTGATGACTTTTAGCTATTGATTATCCACCATGGTTACTGGTCATAAATTGATCAGATGATTTAAAGTAAACCCAACTGAAGAGAACACGTCTGTCGTAATGCATTCTTTCATTATGCATACTCACATATTTCTGTTTGGGGTTGAAAGGGCAGGATATTAGTTCAAACACTGGGTGAAAGGAATGTTGGCAAAATTCTTGACAAATACCAACCAGTGCTGAGTATTAAACATACCCATTGAAGGACATTCTCACCATCCGGTTTGTAGTGCACACAGCCAACATGTCCTTGGACCAGTGGAACAAAACTGGATAACAGAAAAGCTGCAAATGCAAATATTTCAACTACACAGAGAACACCTGAGCAAAAACTTGAGCTTGCAACTAAAATCCTTTCAGCTTATAGTGCTAACAACTTAACAGCTATGGCAACTATGTGCAGTACAAAGATACAGTTATGCATCTTAACTACATATTGCTCACTCTGTGGTCAATTTATCTCTTTTTACAAAATGAAGAAAATTTAATCAAAAATAAAAAAAACCATTTTTGTTCTGGTAAAAGAGATAATAAAAAGGACAACAATGGCATTGATTAATGCTTAAATATCAGTTTTGAGCCTGTGTTGTCCCTGTATGTGCTCTGATGTAATTGCATGTTAGATTCACAGAATAGTTCCGGACAGCGCAGTGAGGGTTCTTCAGATAGAGATTCATTGCCATTTAGCATCTGGCCATTTGTCTTCTAAATGAAGATTCCTTTAACGAGTGATTGAGAGTTCCTCAGGTGCTCTCTCCTTAGCTGGGGCAATATTGGTGCAGACTGACTAGCAATAAACTGCACTCCTAATAAACACTCACATGCCTAAGACAATGACTTTACATGACACAGCCTGGGAGCATCAGCGCGAAGGAGGGAGAGTCAATCCCGTATCGATTTCCCTCTCTCCCTCTCTCCCCAGAGGCCCTGCACACAGTGCTTTGGCGAGAGCTAGTGAGGTTCTTGGTGGGAACCCACAGACGGGCTGATGGGGGCTGTGCTGTGAAAAGGCCAGGCTCAGCCCCAGATTACAAAGTTATAGAAGAGAAAGTGAAAGTGTTTGTCCTGTGTTGAATTCTTGTGACCGGCTGCATCAAAATGATCCCGGACCCCTTTGAGGCCTCGGATCCACAATGCGGCAGTTAAAAACTCATCTGTCCACACTCCCTCCATATGGTTGGGTGTGGAGTGGTAGAGCACCCCTAATAACCTTTATGGTGCTGCGTGGGGCCCAGGGAGCCGCCTGCATAATCATCTCAGCTCAGGCACAGCGCTGAAACCATAAATCAGCTGAGCACGCACGGGCTGAGCTAGTGTCCTCGTGGCCTCATGGCACAAGTCATCTGTTTGGCTGGGAATGTCTCAGAGCCTTCTCTCTAGGACAATGATACTCTGTTAACGTCCCTGCCTGAAAAATCAGTCCTGGATGGGACATTTGTAAAAATGATTAGAGTCTTTCAATCTGTCATTGTGTCCGTACTGTGCTGATCCAAGTCAAATAGTGTTTGCAAATGCATTATGTGACTTTGTTTCCCTGGCTCAATGAGCAGGAATTGCCACACGGGGCAGTGAAAAGGTTTCAGTTATTATATTATTTGAAAGTCAATTGAATAACTATTCTATGATTGACAGCTTGCAGTGCCTACCTACCGCTGACACATTACTCATGGTGCCCTCAGCAGTTTGCAACAGTTCCATGTTGAATGATTGTTCCTCTCAACGTTGCCCATGTTTTCCAGTAGCCTTTGCTTGCTTTTGTTTTATGTCAGGGGTGAAACCAATACATCTGCAGTGAAACCAAGTCGAGGCAGTGATTTATGTACATTCAGCAGGGTGCCAAATAGGCATCAGCACACCAGGGAGCCCTTTCGGCACTGAAGACTATATGCTCACCCATCAACTAAACAATAATCTTTCAATCTTCACCTATGATACTTTAGGGAGACACCCAGAATGCCATTAACCCAGTAAAGCAACCAGTATGTTCTTTTTTTAAATGGGATGTTTAATGCACCAGAATTGATGCAACAAAATGGTGCATGTAGCCATGCAGACATGAGACCTGAATGTTCCTGCTGCAGTGCATCCCAGATATCCATGTTTTTCCACATCATAACCTGGAGTAGACATCCAGAAGGTGTCTTACGCCGCCTCTCTGGAAGATTTGTTGATAACAAGGTGCGGGCTATTTCTCCAGGGGGCTGGGCGGGAGCCAAACCTTAGCTTTACCATACACACAGAAAATGAGGGTCAAGCCCAGGCCATTCCTACATCAAGCCTCAGTGAGATTGCCAGCAGATGAAAGCTGATGAATAGAAAACCACTGCCCGAAACAATGACTCAAATCACTTCAGCAGCTGTGTTGAATCTCTTGTTTTTAATAGTTTAGATTTGCAGATGCTCTCAGGTTAGCCCCAACAGCAAACAGCTTGTTAACTCCTTCTGAGTTAAGCGAAGCAAGGAAATTGAAGAGAATTACATTATGCAGACTTTTTTGAAGGTTTCTCTTGACTCTAAAAAAAGCCATTGGAGAGATGCAGAATGATGCAGAGCAGGCAATGCATCTCAGACATGTAATTAACCTCTGCCTTTTGTTTCCTCTATCCCTCCACACAACCTACCAGCTGTTCTTGTCAGGCAAGTGTAAATCGAAGGTGCAAAGCATCCTGTTATTCTCAGTGCTCCACTTGAAGGGGTATTATTATTTCTCCACATTTAGAAATGTTTTTCCTGCATGTATTTTAATTATGTATTTATAGAATTAGTTAGAGCCTCTAGTACCTCTCTAGAGCACGATAATAACATGAAGGTCTACTGTCACGTGCCTGCTCAGGAGGGAAATATCAGAGAATCTTAGGGAAGAATAAACAAGTGACGAATGACAATCATCTCATGGCTCCCGTGTTGAGAGCCTCTGGTGTGAACATTACACGGAGGAGGCTACACATGTTCCCTGAATGAGTGATAAGCCTTTAGTCAGCAAGGATACATCATCCTCCACTCAGACAGACACTTGCATTAGCAGTGTAAACCACATTAGATAAGCACACTACAGATCACGCTGAGGGCTGTGTTCACCGCAGTGCTTAGCATCTCATACATCAAAAAAGGCAAGCCATGTTCTCCTTCTCCATTTTTTCTTCCATACAAGTCATGTCCACCATTACCCCTAATGACTGATGCAATGACACACAGAGGTTGCGAAGTAATGAGAGTCGCATCCTCTATTATTCCCACCACTATCCTCACACTTTAGCCCCATGTATGAATGATATGGCTATAACAATAAACGGGAAGATAACACTGCAATTCCATAACACATTTTACAGACACGTGCCCCTAAAAGCACCTTGTGGGCATCTAGTGTAAATAAGCATGGCAATAAACAAGCCATGCATAAATTGCTCAGCCCTTGAGCAGTTTTCTTCACAGCGCTGTGTGAAACCCTTCTGTCACTGCCGCCTGAACGGACTTAAATGTAAATGTAAAGAGTACTGTGTTATTTTACAATCTGCTGGAGTTTTAGAAAGAGCACCCATGTTGGAGATTTTGATGCGGCCTGCTGAAGGTGCTTAGCTGCCCATTTTCTAATTCATAATGAGAATAAAGTTGCAAGATTGCCAAAGTTGTGCTGATCTGGATTGCTGTATGGATTAAATTATAAACTAACCAATACTATTTATACAAAAGCAGCATATGATCATCTTTGAGACATTTAGATTTTGTATGATTTCATTTTAAAGAATATAATTTTATTGAAAACGCATAGACAAGCTCAGTGATAGAACTGTCAAATCTTATTTTAGTTGGTTTTTCTTTTGATGGTCCAGTGTGTAACAAGACAAGGCCGAGTGGCACTGGCTACAGCCCCGTCACCAGAGTTTTTCATTCATTCATTTTCCGAACCGCTTCATCCAGGTAATCCCGGGTCACGGGGAGGCTGTGCCTATCTCAGCCGG
>JAOWBC010000001.1:21641542-21663725 GCA_028566105.1 Hypoplectrus providencianus
AATTATTTTATATAATACTACCACTACATCACGTGTGGCCCACGTTGTATTATAGTTAAATATTAATAGATAAATTAATTTGGGCTTAATAAATATATGAAAATTATGTTATATAATACTCAAACTACTACATCACGTGTGGCCCACGTTGTATTATAGTTAAATATTAATAGGTTAATTAATTTAGGCTTAATAAATATTTGATCACGTGTGGCCACTGCCATAATATATTATGATTTTATATTTTCATACTAAGGATTTATATTAGATTGATTTAAATTCTATCATAAGGAAGTGAACTTACCTAAGAACGACTGCAGTCTTAACTGGAGTTCCTTACCTGCGTACGCTTGTATCCTATGATGTGGGTGACATTTGCTACAGGTGGCTTTTTGCTCGTTGCACCCCCTTCTTGAGGACATAACTTTAAAGCTGTACCTCGAACTTTCCCCTCTGCCATTGGCTTCACTTTTTCTCTGTCTGTCCATAATACCCTTTTTCCTTTCTTACTCTCAAGTGAATCAGTTGGCTGCGTCCACTTCTTCTCCAGCTCCTCCAAATTTGGTTTCTTCTTGGTTTTCTCTGGTTCTGCTCCCCTCTGTCCTTTTTTGCTTTCTAACCTTGATACATTACCTGGTTTACCTTTTACTTCTTGTGCCTCTGGTACCTTGTGAGCAGGTTTCGGTCCAACGCTTGTGCTTTTGTTGGTAATGGGTGGAAGCACAGGCCTGTGTGTCCTTGGTGGTATTGATCCTTGGGGTTTGGGGGGCTTACTGGCGGTACTGGATGTTGAAACGTCTTTTTTTAGGTGTAGATTGTTTGGGATGGGCTGGTGGAATGATCTGGCTCGTCCTTGTTCTTTTTGTCTCATCAGGATTTTTGTCTTTTTGCAGGTGATGGGGAACCTGGCATGTCTTCTTTACTTCAGTGGTTCCTTGACTGCTGTTGACCAACAGCCTTCACTGTGGACTCTCTACGGGTTTTGATAGATACATTTTGGGGAGTTGGGGCAGGCTTTCCTTCTCCTTTAACTTCAAGGAATGGTGGCAGTACATTTTTTCCAGGCCTTTTTCCAACACGGGAGGGTGGAGCTGGTGCTGTTGCAGAAGGCTTTTCATTCTTCTTTGATTGTTTGTGAGGAGATGCCAATTCTGAGTAGAGTGTCTTCAGTTTCTCCTCAACCTCGGCTGAAATGCTGTGTGTTTTCTCTGGTGCATTCTGATTCAGGAATCTATTTTCTAAAAAAGACAATATCCAAAAACATAATGGTTAATTAGCCAACACCCACAAATATAAAATAATTTTAAAAAAATGTTTTTTTTTAAAGAGCTAATTTAGCGTTTTCTGTAAAGATCACACCAAATCCCCTTTGCTTGTCACATAATAAATAAAAAATTACACAAACAATAATTATATAGTCAAATAACAACAACAAAAACAACCACAGTTTGTAACATGAAATTATACAGCAAAACATTTTTGGCAATACATGGGTTTCAGAAAAACTGAAGAAAAAAAACTCCTGCTAACAAGGAATCTTCAATGTAGACACTATTTTCACGCTGACATTGCAAGAAGGTGCTTCCCAACATTTCATCCAACACGGCAATGTAAGTGTTGGAGATTGCTTCTTGCCTTTCCCTGCTGCTTTGACCACATTTTATTCCACAAAAGATGGCAAGTCAAAATACAGCATCTTCATGTCCTCCTTGAAGTCTTGGAGAACGTAATGCAAGGGCATTTACTAAACATAACAGTACACATCATCCGTCTACTTAAACATGACCAGAAATGTAATGTAATTAATCAAATCAATTTTTAGTGATTTCCCCTTTTTGTCATTACAATCATGTAAGTTTGTGCCAATACTTGGAACAAGGAAATGTAAAAATTATTATTATTATTATTATTATTATTATTATTATTATTATTATTATTATTATTATTATTATTATTATTATTATTATTTGCGTGAGTAGTACTTAATCTGTAATAAAAATCTTTTTTATTGACTTGGTGTAGATGTGTCTACCAGTTATCCCTAACACTTCCTTGCTGAGGATAGATACTGGTGGCCCAACTATCTCTGAATAACATGAAGTGACCCATAAATTGATTTTGTTTTATAATTTTAAACTCAGCCAAATCTTTATTAGTGAGATAATGCCACCTAAGTCTATGTAAGAAACATATCAGATTATTTTTCTTGATCTTCATGGTCTTTGTGGTCAACGCTGATGCTGCTGTTGCCCCTTCCTTTCTGTACGAGATGCTGGCGGAGACATGTGAGTGAATCTATGTGATGTGCGGTGCACAGCGCTAACATACACTTGGAGAGCTGAAAAGTGGGTCACCCAGCCCACTGAGATTCAGCCTGTACCATTCACTGATGTGGAAATAAGTCTCCTGCATCAGGCCCGGCGAGCGAGGCTGCACTACCAAACACTGCCACAGTCAGCAGCTGGCTTTGTGCTACATAAAGAATGAGTCATTCTTACCACACCTCTGCTTAAAATGCAAAACAACAGTCATTGTTTTGTAGTTTTCAACACATGCTGAGAGGATATTATGCTGTGTTGAGACAGAAATGCATGCTGCTCCTAATGACTTATGGAGATGTGCTTAAAATGTAATCTTGTAGATTATACTTAAAAAAGAAAATATAGGCTTAAATAATTATAAACCTACAAAATATATTCATAATTTAGCAAATAAATACTTTAATAACAGATTTATCTGACAAACCATTACTGGTTATGGATGGTTCAATTTGTGCTCTTTATTCTTTTTTCCCCCCCTTTATATAACATTATAGCATTGAGGTGATTATTACTGGGTGCAATGCATGCTTTTATTTGATCATTGAATTGCTTCATGACTTTTTCTCATTGCTACTTGTCATCGGCAAAGAAACAACCCATGTAAGTTTTGTAGCATCCTGTCGTATTTCCTAAGCAGAGGACAGAAAATGCAGCGGGTACATTGCATCTATCACATGAACTCTCATGCAAGTCACATATTTCAGCTGGAGTAAGCCACATAAACTTGGCTGTCTCTGCTGCTGACAGACTACAAAACACTAGAAATGCATAACTTTGTATTGCTAGCAGGCGTACGCACTGGTAGAATTATAACCCCTCGAGTTTAGAGAACTTGTGTGTTTGTATGACTCTGCCAGGCCTGGTGTAATGCATGCAGAGATTGAGCTCCTGCAGCTTTGACATCAGGTCAGAGTTGGATATAATGTAAGGGCACGTAAAAGCCTTGTCGGATGACTGATGGCCAGGAGCCAGCACTTTACTCTGAGCAAGCCCTTACTGGCAGGCAACATGCAGGCTTTAATCCACATGCAGCGCCCAAAGCTGAAGGTTTTCTTTGCCACGGTTGGCTCACAACTGTAGTTGGATCACCTCACTGTTGGCCGAATGTAAAGCTAGGGAGGCAGACCTGCTGTCAGTCAGATTTAAGGCATTCTCTTATCAGCATGGACCTGCATGGCTGGACTGTAAGTAGGAGAGCAAAATCAAGGATAAACTGGAAAACAAAATAAGGGGTCTCTTGACATTGGATTTTTCGGACTGATACCAACATCAAAGAGGAAACATTCACTGGTTACCAATATGGCTGTCAATATTGTGAACCTTTTAGTTGGACCTTCTCAATGTGGATCGTGCTCTGATTTTGTCATGCTAAAATACAGTAAGGATGCTGCATTCCTAAATACATAACTATATTGAGTAATTAACATTATTATACAGTATAATACATGTTCATAAAAAGCATTAAATGGTCAAGCACCCTCTCTGGAGAAGTAGTCCCACACCTTACTGCCCATTCATTACTGCTGTTCAACCATCTATATGTGAAAGTGTAAAGATTTATTTGTAATGATAATGTCATTTCTAAATGTTGCATAATAAAAACCATAACAGTGAATATCAAACTGCATAACCATTGATGTGATATTCTGATACGTCCATGATACTGTAGTATTGGCCGATAACACTGGACTAGTGTTTGCACTTGAATCTTTGTGAAATAACTCCTCCTAAGAGGACGAAGAGGAGTTAAGCATACACTATTTCTTCACTTCAAACAACAGTGTCACACTTTGCCTGTGGTTGTAGTACATAAAATTGGTATACAGTGAGATTCAAAGCTGCTGCTCCTCCGGGGTCCTATTGTGGCCAGCCAACAGTGAATGGAGAGCAGCACACAGCACCCAGGGGAGAGAAGAGGCTCGGGCAAACAGTCCACATCCATTACTGACAGCTTCCTGCTCTCTCTGCCAGCCATGCCCCTGTGAGCTCACCTTTTACAGCTACTTTAAGGAGTATATTAAAGCTTATTGTAAAGCACACAGGATTTAATATAATTCTAGAGATATGTAGTCCAAATAAAGGAGATGACTTTCCCCACATTCATCCTCGTCTCAAATCCCCCATCCCTGACTCCATTCATTTATTTCCTGCCTCATCCTCCTTCATTCTCTTTCTCCTCAGGCTGCCTCTGTTTAGTTTGGGGAATATTTGATTGGCAGGTTATAAAACGCAGTAGGGCTGACATTGAGAAAATGTCTTATCTGTGAGTAGCATTACTTTGTAAAGTATTTTTAGAGAATGAATGCAGGCTAAGGGAATGAACACGCATGTAGACAGTGAGAGAAATAGGAACATGCATGTACGTGTGTGGTTGTGTAATCTCATGGAATAGTTTTCACATGAAGAGATGTTAAAATATCAAGTACACACACATCTTGCATGCCCAAGTACTTTCTTTTTTTTTGACCATTTGACGCACTGTTGTACCTTTTCTCCATCTTTTTTTTTTATATATATATATAAAAGGCAAACATTAGGAAGAACAGCAGGAGAAAATGACCTTCAGACCAGGTCACACGCCAGACATTAAGTCATGATGTCATCACTACATGTCGTACGCCTATGCAAACTACGGCACAGCGGCTTTTATATGGGCATGGTAAGCAGCTGCAATAGTCGAAGAAAAGGGAATGCAGTCAATATTATGCTTTTAGTGTAAGAGGCTGACATTGAACAAGCCAATATCCAGTAATAAATAAACTGTGACATTTCAAACCTAATTCACATAACACTTTGTTTTAGCTGCACAACAGAGAACAAAATGGATTTTACCACGCAGGGCAGACACTTGTAGAAATGTCAGGATGATGTTTTAAGACGGGGTGGGCCATTTGAGAAACCAGGGTTGTCATCAGGGGTCAAACAAATGATGTAAAGGCCTAACCTAATGTTATCACTGTATTACATTATAGAAAAGATACACTGCATTGCATTTTTTGTAGCATTTATTAAACTGGAAATCAAAACAAACAGCTAAAAGTAATAAAATAGCCATCAACTTTCAGTCATCTTCCTAGCAGGTGAGCATGCTTGGTTCAAACAAACGTGTATTTGTCAGTTCTGACAGGAATCACACTAATGACACAAAAGTTTTTCAAAATGAAAGTTAAACTAGGTATTTTCTTTATTTTTCTTTTTAGCTTCATGAGTTTCATGATATAATTTTCCTTCACCTCACAGGCTGAACAGAAACATATATTGAATTTTGCACTTGTGTTTTAATATGTAAAAAAACTGGATGGTTAAGTAAAAAGAGTAATAATTCTAATTTAGATTTAATGAAGTCTCATGGTAGACCATGGTAGACTTATTTGAAGTTTCATGGTAGACCATGGTTCATCTATTTATTTTCTGCTATTAAGTTCTGTTTTTGTTTTTTTTTAAGTTATTTTGCTCTGAGCATTTCAAACCTGATCCTCCTTTGGTGTGCTTTGGCAAACTGTAAAGTAGAACCCACATTTTCAACAAGCACCCAAAAACTTATAATGTGCAAATACGTAACAGCCCAGGGGGTCTTCTACTGTACGCCTTGAACTGTGAGAGAGCACTTACAGTTCAGTGGTGAAACAAGAGCAGCTGACGCTGGAAGTGCAGACTGTGGTAGTACGCTACTACAGCAGCAGAAGCAGGAAGAGGCAGAATGAATGGGCTGATTCAAGAGCTTCGCACAGCTATTTCCCCAAAGGCAGTGAGCTGTACCTCATGAGTCCAGCCCTCACCTGACTCGCTGTGCTCCACTTGCCTGCCTCTCCGATGAAATATGAGGCATACTGAACTAGCCCAGAGACCACTCTGCTGCTGGAGGGTGGAAACACAATGCACACACTAACAATACACATTACACATTCAGACAGGTGCATTGGTGAGTACAGTAAAGCATGGGGATGCATGAATGCGGGCTTGTGCTTGTCTATGTGCTCGCGTGTTGGTTTGTGCATCTGTGTCCTCCTCAGAGTTCTGCAGAGGAGCCTGGCCCTCACATTAACAGTGATGAGTGGCTGAAGATAGTGAGCTCGACCTCTCTGTCGCTCAGCGGGAGCTTTATCGAACTCTTCTGGGGATACTGCCACGTGATGTCACCTCACTGCTCCTGTCTTAACTCTGTGCCCTCATCTCACCCTCCTATCTCCATCACCTCCTTCTCCTATCTTTTCCTTTTTCACCCATTCTGTCTGCCTCCTCTATGCATAGGTAAACAGACCCATCCACCCCAGCATGAGCATGCACACACACACACAATGCATTTGATGACATCATGATTGAATTGTTTGAGGGTAAATCAATATGATGGAGAATTTTTTCCCCCTTCTGATTGAGATAATAAACAGTAATAAGAAAGGAAGTAATGTACAGCATTATATATATATTTAAACATTCATGCAGCACAATAAGGCATTAGGTCAGTGCAGCACATGAGGTCCAATATTCTCAACTAATGGGAGTGGCACCAGGTTACTAGGCTTCAGTTGGAGAAACATTGGGAAGGATCACACTGCCCCCTGGTGGTTAATGAAACCACAACATCTTTTTTTTTAGCCAGAGGCTGTGCTGGAATGAAAAGGGTGGGGCACACAGCAACTGAGGGTATTACCTTGCTGATGTCTTTGCCTAAGGGGAAGCTGGGAGGCTCACTAATATGCATGATTTATCTGCTATAGCCTAGGCCTCAGTAACATCTTATTAGAAGTAACCTGGGTAGTATTTTAAAATAACTAACGTAAAGCTTATTAAGTTTTTCCCTTTCCTCTATTATTGCATGCTATATTATTGATTCTCCTAAGTGATAAATGTACAATATTCAAATTTGATATTCTGCATATAACAATTGCCCCCCCCCCACCCCCAAAATATACCTCCATGCCTATAATATCATCTAGTATAATCAGTAAATGATAATTGTTGACTTGCGTAACAGTAGGATTAAAAAAAAAACAACAACAACAACAACAAAAAAACAGTGCCAAAACAGTGTCCACTTCACTAATCTGAAAAACTGTTCTGAGATGTGTGTAATTCAAATAACAGTCTTTCTTCTATTTGATGCACATATTTGGATATGCCTTAAAAATGTTTTGGTTGAAACAATTTAGCTTAATAGCTTCGTTTAAAGACGGGTAACATGCAATATCTCTGTTCCCTGTCCAAAGATAACACAATCTGCAGCTATTCACCAGCACCTCATGATAATGTTTAATAATGTTAATATGTAAAAAGTCGTTAAGTTATGAATCAGTTATGAAAAAGTGATACTTAAGACATAGAAATAAGAGTATCAACAAAGGTAAATACAAGGCTTACATCACAGTGGTACCTACCAACTAACAGACATGTACATAGGCTACAAATTAAATGATTGTCTGGCATTTAATGCAAATGAGCTGGATTCAAATGCTGCAGAATGAAAGAGTAGAGGACGGAAGGAAATTGTTGTGGCTTAGTGCTAGCTATTCTTTTTCAATGAAGGCTGCAGTATAATCTGTAACATATTTGCTGAGTCCGACAGTTGCATGCTGTATATGATCATAAAAAAACAAAAAACAACTTAAACTACTTAAAATACTTTAGTGTTTAGTTATAAAACAACTACTTTATTTATTAATAAATAATAATTTAGTTATACTCCAAATCATCTCCAGGCCTCCTACCAGAGGTAAGAAGGTGAGATTTATTTCAACCTGTGAATGAATACCAGCATAACTCAATTTAACATACACTGGGATATAACATAAAGGTCATAATGACTGAAATATGACATGAAATTACCCCAAGAAGGCATCTCTGTGGTATCTTAAATGTCATTTTTGGGACTGAAATGTCAGGGAAAGCAGTCACACAGGGAGTTAAATTGTCTGACAAATCTTTGGAGAGAAAAAAATAATAGAAAAGAAAGTTAATTTGAGATTCAAGTCAGGTTGAAGAAAGCAGCGCTGGTTTAAAGTTTAAAAAAAAACAAAAAAACACCCTGAGCCTTTCTTTCTTTGATGTTTATTTACAGAAGAGTAATTTCCACAGACATCTTGAGAGTTTTTGTGTGTTTTGACATTTTCACATATGGTAACACAGTGGAAATATTTCTACAAACCACAAGTACTACCTATCCTGTGATGATACCTTTGAACAAGCAATGTTTCTATCACAAATCATGACTACGGCCGCCATGACTAACACTGAGTTATCCATCTGTCGGTTTACAGACTAAGAAAATTGCACTTCTAGAAATGTAATGATGACAATCCAAAGTTTCTCACAGCCCAAGATGAAGTGCTTATCCATTAAATGCTCCTACAGTAGCGCCTTTTGACATGGATGAGGTCTTTTTCAGCACACAATCATTACAAAGGTGTCTGAGTAGCTGCAGAACGTCGCTGGTGGCACATGACCACAGAGTCCGAGTCTGTGCTTACACATTCTGAGAAGCATGACTGAGCTGGTACACACAAAACTAGAGAAGATAGACGTACAAAAAATGCACAACCATGTGACATCACTGGACAAAGCAGCTCACCACCAAAGCACCAGAATGTACAGAGAAAAGCCAGAGAGACAGAAGTACACTGAGTGATTTGTACAAAACAAAATATCATTTATGCATAACAGTTTCCTTGATTTACTTTCTAAAAGAAGAAAATGAGGCATTGCTTGACAACAAATGACGTGTAACTGAGTTGAATATGCTGGCATGGTCCTCTACAATTTTATGCAAAGATGGGGCACCTGAGTAGAGAAGAGACAATTATTGTGAAATGGCTGTCTGCACAAAGAGGTATGACCTGCCTGGGGAGGATGTCCCTTTAGCCCTTCTCCCTGCATTACTCTTCAGTCAACTGGTTAAAGTGGTGTTCTGCCACAAAGTGCCTGCTATTCTGTTATTCAGCAAGTGCACACACATTTCAACCTTTCTATTATTTGAAGCATGGGTACCATTCATACACTGTATATAAAGATGGATGGCAAGACAGCTCCCATAAAGTGAAGCCAAAACATCTCCACTGCCCCCTGGTGGCCGGTTGCAGTTTAGGTTCTGTATCACACCCGTGATAAGTACAAGTCTGATAACTTTTTTTTTCTGTGTCATTTTATGGAGCTCTCATGAAGTTGATGTAAAACTCCAATTAAAAAAAACACCTTTTAAAAAACAATAATAAAACAGAAAGCAATCCTTTTAATGTATATTCAGTTAATTGCTCAACAAAACATCGTCATTGACTTGGGTTGGGAAGATGTTTGTGAGGGAAATGGATGCCACAACTCTACCATCCCATTAGTGCAGCTCTGGTTCCAAAACATTCAAGATGGCAGCTCCCAATATTGCGATATTTTGGCTTCATTCTTATGAAACAGGAGAAAGTGGAGCGGCATCGTCCATATATATATTTATATACAGTTCATTTAAGTGAACCTATGCTTCAAACTTTTTTTTAAAAGCAACAACTATTGCAAAACAACAATGTAGAAGCAAATATGAATTACTTCGACTGGTCACGCCTCGCTTCATTTGTTTACCCCCTCACCACTTGACTGGACCATCCAGGCCACTGTAATGAGCACAAACTCTTACTGAGGTAAAACTAAACAGTCCATCCTGTCCTCTCTTGGCTCACAAAATGACAGAATGTGTACGTTTTATGTACTACTGATTACAAAATGTGCAGTATCAAGACGCTGATCAGGTTAAACTCAACAAGTTACCAACATGAGGTATACTGTTTAATAAAACCTTCCAAAAGAGGATGAAAAAAAGTAATATGGAAGTAATCATTGTATCTATGAAATGAGATCATGTGTAATTTTGCTAAAAAAAAAAAAAATCTGATTGTTCTAGCCAACAAAAATAAAATAAAGAGAATAATATGTATTCAAAGATAGTGGTTACAATAGTTACAGGGCTCCTATGAGGAGAGCATACATCCTTTATGCTGGAGGCAGGTTTTATGCTAATCCACATCTTAGACTCTCTGTGTCCACTCCCCACACCATAATAATCCACTACTGCATTAAGACTTGAAACAGGCAAAACAGTGGGATTTGACTGAAATGTCTGTGAAACCCCAAATTGCAAGTACTGTATGTTACTTAAATTAATCTACAACATACTATTTCAATTAAAGATTCTATAACATTAGATTTGGCAGCTACATTATGAATAAATCTAACTCCTGCATCACAGATGTAATGGTTTCAAACAAAATCCAAATACTGCAACTCACTGGCACAAATTAATTTCCAAATGTGTTAAAATCCATCAAAACAAATGATGTTGCCAAATGGCTGTGGTCTGTCTCAGCGATAATGGTGATTTGAACCGTTTCCACGGTGGAAAGGATGACCTGCTGCTATGTATGAAGCAATGGTTGCCCGCATCACTGAGAAACATTCATAGAGAATAAAAACTTGTGAATTATTTTTTTGAAAATTGCTATGCAGCATAAGAGACATTTTATAAACATTATATTCAAAAGATTCACAGGAAAATGTTTGAAAGGTCAATTTCACTTGTGTCACAGTGACTGAGAGCTTAATGAAAATAACTATCTGAGTGGCTTTGATTCAGTGACCCCCATCCGCCTCGTCATCGTCTAAGCAATTCTGCAAACACTGCAGCTTATAGACTTCAGTAGCTGTAAATGGTGAATGGAAGAACTGACCCCAGGTCTGCATGAAACCTATCAGAGCAGAGCAGGAACAGAGATTTTTAGCACTTCTCTTCTTAAGGTTTATTATCATGGCTGACCTGGACTGAGAGAGAGGTATGTTTACAATATCAAACTGGAATGCTTTTGAGAACACTATGCTTCTTTCTGGACATACATCAGATGTTTAAGGATGAGAAGAAACAGAATCGTTATAGTACAGTATCAGTTAAGAACCTGGATCAAAAATACACACACATAGTTTTGGTGGTTTGCTTTAGCTTACTGCATAAACAGGGCAAATGATCGTCAAACGACAGGGTGGAAATAGCTGCAGCTGCACTGCTTCTTTACATGTAAAATGTCACCCTAATCGATTATGTCACAGCAGGTGTTTTACTGAAGGAAACCTGCTCTGGCATCACTTATTGGCATGGGGCCACAAGTAAAGCATGCTTGTCACTTTAGATTGATGAGTTGAGTGGTGCAGCAGCAGTTTCCTGCCGTAAGTGCGCATGCTGCTGGATTGCTCCTTATGTAACACTTGAGTCTGGTTCGCCAGATACCACAGTACAGAGAAGTCATACATGTTTTAAAAAGTCTGATAAGAAGGTATTTAAGAAACATCTCTGTAAAGGACAGTTGGTAAAATATGAATTATACTGATTAGGCAAACCCAAATTATTCACCCCTAAAAGATTATGCAATCAATGTTTGCTAAGAACACATTCACTTCTGTCCCTATATAACTGCTACTGCAGCAAAAACATGTTCATCTCAATGTGATGATAAATACATACATGGCAAGGTTAAAAAAAATAATTCTCTTTGAGGTACCAACCATGCATTTTGTTCAGAAAATTAAGAACAATATACGTTTTAGAGAAAAAACACAATTATGTTGGTGAGAGGGCATTTTTATGCATGTCATGAGGAACCATTTACATTTGTGTTGCTGATGTGACTGAGCTGAGCTGGTGAGATTTTGACACTTGCATGGACATGGGTAGAAACTTGGGCAGGATAGGTGCACAGCTGGATGACGAGAAGAAAGACACCTGAGAGAAGATGAGACATCACGCACAACAGGACTCATTCTGTCAGTCTTTGAAGAAGTACTCATGATCTCAGAATCACACAGGTATGTGACATAAGTTCACCTACAGTTTGTATCGCACTCATACAGAGTAACCCTCGTTCTTTCTTTCCACCAAAAGTGAAATGAGTTTCAGTTTAGTTTTTGTATCTTTTTCATGTGAAGCACCAATTGGAAACCAGTTTGTAACTAACTCACTCTTTCTCAAGAGTAAAGCCAAGTCAGTTATCACCTCCTGTGGGCAAAAAGTTCAAGTCGCTGTTATTTCAACACTTGTGACACCTGCAGGCAACAAGACACAAAATGACTTTCATTCTGTCCATGAGAAATATTATTGATCCTTTCTTTCCCCTTGCATTTTACTCACTTGTACACATTGTTTTTACCAATAAAAAGTGAATAAAAAGAAGCTAACAAACTAGCTAACAGAAAGTTATGGAGCTTTCACACTTCCACAATATAACCTGCTGCCTCCAGTCATTTCAGTGAGAGCAAGCAGCACAAAGGAAGCTGTTTCTGTCACGCTGGTAGGGATTGGAAGTGGCTGCTGCCCATGCCAACGTGCACAGATTTTGAGTTTAATGTGCTGAACTTAGGGTGGAAACCACTTGGCAGCATGCTGCTGCTTTTTGAAAAGGCGTTGCCTTTTGTAAGTATGCATGCAAAAAGGCAGTTGTCAGGGCAGTTGCTATACTGCAGTGTGAGCTGCTTTAATTTGCCAGCTTTGCTTAGATGTTTACAGGTCAAAAGATTTGCAGTTTTTTTGGATAATATATTTGACCATCAACTGCTAACCATTAATCTTTTTTGGAACAGCTTGTATGAAAGTGATATATAGAACTACTGACTAAATAAAGCTTATAAGCAATGACTTCCATTTATTTTGGTCTCCATCCCTTCAAAATGCAGAACGGATAAGATGTATTCACTGATGCAAATTCTTGTATTATATATATATTATAGTTGGGGCAACCGTGATTGCATCGGTGACCAATTAGCAAGTTATTTGCAATGGAAAGTGTTTATTTGTTGTTTTTATCTTTGTTTTTTAAATGCAGGAATTTAAAGTATTATTACTTCACTATTACTGGTACTTCACTGATGTTGTTGTCATCTACAGGGAGTACTTAATTTATGTTTTATATCCTGCATTACAAAGATCTAAAACACTCTACCTGGAACCTGAAAAAAAGGGAAATAGTAGCACTAACGTAAATAGCCTGCAGGAGGCACAAGTGTTAAACTTCAGTTGGATCACATCGTCTGGACTTGGTTTCAGGCTCTTTGTTTCAAAGACGCTGGGTGTTTTCTGTAGGGCTTTAACAGTAACTTAATACTGAGTGACACAATCGGAGATCTGAGAGGAAGCTGCAATGCACTAAGTCGACATAAATTCCTTTGACATAACACAAGAATGTACAGTCAGTGTAGGACGATTATATCTGCAAATACCAAAGGCTGTAAAATCAGACAAGTTAAGAAAAAGATCTTAAAAAGGTGCCTAGTTACATAAAACTAATAAAACCACATAGGAAACTGTCCTGAAAAGAAATGAGGTAGTGTTGTTGATAGGGGGCAGGGATGCACCAGTTCCCCATTCACACTGCCAATACCAGCACTGACTGAATGCTGAAAGACAGCAGTGAACAGTTTGAGTTCAGTGTAAAAAAAAAAAACTGAAGCAGATGAACGTTTTTTTGTTTGTTTTTTTTGTCATTATATTCCTTCCTGATAAATGCAGAGATGTTTACTTATGTTGAATGTGGTACTGTAGCAGAATATATCCTTGTGGAAATGTTCTCATATAGCCCCAATTAAAACATTTCAAATAGGAAAATGAGTATACTGAGTTTCAATGACAAGTAATGGTTCAGTATCACATTGGTGCATCCCTAATTGGGAACCAAATCCAAAGAGTGATTTATAGATGGGTTGTTTTAATATCGAGTTCTCCCACCAACATAATTAAACCCATAGCAACATGAACATGAAAATACTTTGATTCCAAAATGAGATTTCCACCATCTGAAATACAGCAAAAAACAAGTTTTACTATTCAACTGAGTGTCCCTGCTTTACAAAATCACACCACCTGGATATATGGAATTTTGGAAAAGAATACTTCATGTGTACCAATTTTTTTTTTTTTTACATTTTGAATATTTTTTTTTCCTTCATGTTGACATGTATTTGTACTTGTACTGAATAGAATCATCTATAGAAATATACAGAGGTTATAAACGCACCTACAATAATCAGGCACCTGAGACCCCCACACTCCAGTCAGGAAATGTGTGTTTATGTGTGAGATACCATGGAATCAGCTGTACTTTAGCTTTCGGTTTCGTTTCAGACTGTATGTGTGTGTTTGTGTGTGCACCCTGAGACAGCAGGAGGCTGGAGAGAGACACAGGTGCTCTGCACTCTCAGAGTGTGCAGATATTCTTTAAGGATTATTCCTCACTGCCACAGTAACGCTGCATCCACAGTAGCCCGTGGAGACCCATCACTTTCTGATCCTCGCATCCATGATGACAGCCTGTGTCACTCACCTACAGAACATTCCAGGCTTTCTCATTCCTGAGTGGAACAAAGCCATGTGTGACACAGTGGGAATAGCCTCCTTCAGTCCACTTCCATCTGCTTGGTTAAGTTAAATTTTCTTTTTCTTTCCTAAAGACAGGAAAAAAACCCAGAGGAGAATGTGGTTGCAATGCTAGAGAATGCATACCCATATACAGTACTCTACCACTAAAAATATATGTATACTGTATATACATACATATGAAACAATGGATTCAAAGTACCTATAAAAACTTTGCAAGGAAGAGAAAGGAATCCAATAATGAGGTGCATAAAAATAATCCTTAGAGATTCTTCCTGGGTACATAAAAGAAAAGAAAATCAGTCTGATGTCTGTATGTGTGTGTCAGGGTGGATGCCCTACATGCAGGGGCTACGGGCACAGATAACTGTGTGCTGCTGAGGTAGCGCGGACAAACTGACAAAGGGGGCAGGGGACAGCCCGGCAGAGATGGCCTTCCCTGGTGCCGTAGGGCAGTGTCTGGAATCCCCGTTCTCCAGATGCTCTGACCTCAGCACCGAACGCACGGTCTTTGGAGAGTGGAAGCCATTGGTGAGCCCCGTGTCCTGCTGTGGCTCCAAGTCGGTGCTTGGCTGGTCTTCCATGCTCTGCAGCTCCCCGTTTTGATTTGCCACAAGCTTTATCAAGGGAAGACTCGAGGGGCTCTGGGGAAGAGATAGTTTTTCAAGAATGTCCCCTTCTCCTGGTGAGCTTGGCTCACTCACAGGGGAGTATCTGTCCTCTGATAATGAGGGTCCCCTTGTGGTGTTAGAATCCTTCTCCCTTTCGCTGCCCTCGTCCTCTTTCTCCCTCCCTGGGTCTGACAGCTCTGAGTGAACAATGACCTCGGCCTCCACCTGGTAACTGCACACGGATGTACCCAGACGATCTTCCACGTCCTGCAATAAAACAATGGAAAGTAACTGTGACTTCAGGTTGTTCTCATTGATAGTCTACCCAGGAGACTTAAACAATGCAGGATCTTTGGCTAAAGACATGAACAGAACAGACTGTATTGGCTGTATATAGCACAAAGAACTATTTGCTTAACCCCTCCCCCAAACTGCAAGGGCCAATCATAGCTTGGTTACTATAGCCGGTCTGGCAAGATTTGGATTTTTCCTCGTAAAAGTTGAGTGGGGTCAATTTTCCCCTTTCAAAAAGAGAGCAAAAGAAAGAAATGGAGTTAACAGTGCAAACCCTGATCTTAAACTAGTAAACTTTGACCATAACAGTTTATGGAGTTAGAGGTTTATCTGTAAAACAAAACAAAACTAAAAAGTTTGGCATTTCCGGCAGCCCTTTTTTGATCTCCGTTGGATTTTGGGAAGCAACTTTGGCATTTTTAGCTGAGTTAGCTATCTGCTATCTACAGCACATGATCATATGTGCATCTAGCAGGTGTTTTGTTTATTCATTTAAAAAGTTTAGAGATGATTACAAATCCAAGATAGAAACTTAATTAGAAAAAGGCCTGACCGAAGGACAAGGTTTCACATACAAACGTGTTTGCTGCTTCAGCACCATGGACAGCAGCATCTCATTCATAAACAGCGGAGTTAAGCTTATAATATATGAGAGCCATAGAGTCTAGTACCAATAAGTCAGTTATACCACAATAAAAAAATCTGATAACCATCCCCCTGCCTGGCACTCTCTCTGCTTCAGTGTGATGGAGGGAGACGGCAGGTTAACAAAGGGGATACATTTTGCTCATCTTGCTGCTCGTGAAAAATGTTATAATTTGTAGTGATAAATCTTCCCCAGTGCCCCTCATTTTAAACTGTACGGTGCAGAGAAATTGAGAGAGCTTGACATAGCTTCAAGTACAGGGGGTGTAGTTTAGCAAACAGTTCAGGAGAAACACCATTTGACTCAGTGATGCAACAGCTAGAGTTGCTTCTTGAAGACAGGTTACTAGCTAATACAGATAAATGTTTAAATTTGGTTCATTATTTACCGTGCCATTATCAGTAATAAGCGTGTTGAGAGCTCCATTAATGAGTGTTGGAGAGTCTTCTGTTATGGTGTCTCTGTATCTAGTGATTCTGTTGGCCCAGTTATGGCTCACAGAGCCATTCCAAGCAGCCTGCAACACAGAGGATGCACCAAAATTACAACTATTATCCCTCTATAAACACATGAAAAATACAACAGAGTAGCCGAGGTGTCATCTGGAGAACAGCCCCCCCTTCAGGTTTTGACCTTGGGTTCAGGTGCAGGGGCATCCTCCCCTTCCCCTGGATTAGCACTTGCCATCAGGCTCTGCTCCTCTGGGGCCTCTTCTAGCGGCTGACCAGACTCTTGGCTGCCTGGGGGCATCAGTGTCTCCAACTCGTGGCTATCGCTGCACTCTGGCACATTAGAGGGATCGGGGCAACCTCCCCGCCTGTACTGAGGGGTCACAGCTGTGGAGTCCAGGCCCCCAGACACCTCTCTATTTGGAGCAGAGATAAGAGGGATTGTATAGGAGATGCACTCAGTATACTGACTGAACTGCCTGAACTGGCTTTTTATATGAACAGAGTTCTTCAAAGAAGGTGATATAAGTAGAATGTGCACAGGTGCTGACACTGTGGAGTTAACATACCTGGATTTGCCATTACGGAAGCTGAAACACATGCAGAGCAGGATGCATATCAGACCCAGACACACACCCACAATGATGCCTGTCACTGCATGGATGTCCAGCTCTATTTGAATATCACACAACATGGAAGAAGAGAAAATAAATTAATGTACAGAACAACCAGGGCAGAACACATCTAGAGTTGTCTGAAATGTTTCCTCTGCCAGATATATGAGGCATATATGAGGCAGGCTTTTATGTGTGATCTGTTGCCAGTAAAACTCCATGGCCTGATGTAAAGAGACGGCGTATTGATTCCTTTATTTAAGACAAAGTTTTAGTAGTGAAGACATATGAGGCAACATTCAACTAGAGACAGCAGAGAGTCATTGATATTAATTTATGCTGGGTATCTTTGGCAGTCTGGACACTGAGAGGAGAGGAAACAGATGGCAGGAGCTCTCACCCACCCACTAGCCACCTCACTCCCATTCACACTGCATACTGGCAACACTATTACAACTTATGTGAACAAAATAAACCTGTTACTCTCTCTCATTACAGATTGGGGTACAACAAAATGCACTCTTACTGCTTATTGCATCAGAAAAGCATTAATGCTAAAATATTCCATGTACATGATCCTTTTGACAATCATGTACTTAATAGCTGGCAAAGAGGAAGCCAGTACTATATGTATAATTATGTTTGGGGATAGCACGAACAACTATCTGGAATTCATACTGATTATTTTAATTGTTGATGTGATTGTTTGTAGGAACAAGGCTCATGTTGGATAGTAGGTCACAGTTCACAACTGTTCTGTGTTTATGACTCTCTCAGTTAAAGGCAAAGTACAGCTAAAATGCTGACGGATGGAATTTAAAGCGTATAATGAGATTGTATGCTTAAACACAAAGTGACATAAGAGTAAAGAAAGTGCTTTTCACAGCAGTTCTGCGAGGCAAAGAGAGCAGTAATTCAAAGATCTCCCCTGGGGGTCGCTGATGAGGCCACCCCTTTGATATCCACACTTAATATTCTCCTCAAAAGGCAACAGAATTGGGGAGGCGAAATAACAGTGTCCTGCCGAGCTACACTCGCTCTGCTGGCAGCGACAAATTACCCACTTTAATAGGAAAGTGTGTGCGGGTGTGAAAGTGTGTCTGTGTGTGTAAATGCACTGTGTCTGCTTATGGAAGCA
Source organism: Hypoplectrus providencianus (assembly GCA_028566105.1). Classification (NCBI taxonomy): domain Eukaryota; kingdom Metazoa; phylum Chordata; class Actinopteri; order Perciformes; family Serranidae; genus Hypoplectrus; species Hypoplectrus providencianus. The sequence goes on from JAOWBC010000001.1 coordinate 21,660,007, forward strand.
AAAATAAAAAATGGATATCTAAGAAATGCAAACACTACTGAATACTTAATGTTACAATTTAAACCCTAGAGAATTTTTTGAAAACTATTAATCAATATGTTAATCATTATATAATAATAATTATTAAAAAATAATTCGGTTAGATTCAGACACAAAAGTGTAGTGTTTAAAAAATAAAAAATAAAAACAACTATTATGATTTATTTATTTCGTATTTTTCAAGTTGCTTACATGAAGTTGATTGTTTCCAATCAAGGCCAAAAGTCTTGTTTCTCAATAATAAATAATCAAGCCTGAACATTATTTATGTTCCTTCAGACATATGATCTGCCTCTGATGATTTTAAAATACAAGAGGAAGTTTCCTAGGTAGGAGAGATGTAACATTTTGAAAAGTTTATAATCTTATAGAATCAACTACCTTTGAATAATTTCAAAAAATTACCTAATGTACATGTTTCAGAGGGATGTTTTTTTTTTTTTTTTTTTAAATCAGTAGCATTTTTCATTTCCTGTTATTTTAAATAGTGATAACATCTACTCAGTGGTACTCTGTGGGTTATACTTGTTAATTGTTATGATTGTTATGATATGATTTTACTTGTGAGAAAGTCTTGTGCAAACAAAAGGATGAAAAATGGAACAAATCCCAAATATTAATGTAAATTATATTTTTATATGAATTAAAGGTCAAAAACAGCAATTAGAAATCATGTTGATGAAATAATTACCCGAAACAAATGATGACATTAATAAATGATCCTTCTAATGAACATGCAGATATTAAATAAAAGGAACATTATATTCATTCTCTTCATTCTCCTGGCAGTTAATTTCCCCCTCAGCCCTCAGCTACAGACAATCCTTTGCCCTGATAAAGTGGCTTCTTTCTCATTGAACATGTTCTTGACACTGACACTGCAATCGTCCTCTCTGTCAGTCCTGCTGTAGTCAAACTTCTGTTTACAACAAACTACTTCTAGCAACAACCAAAACTAGAGCCACCATTACTCTTAAAGCTATTATGGCAACTCTTTTCTTATTGTTAAAGGCAGTGGTCACCAACCACTGGTCTGCAGAGCGATACCAATCTCTGGGTCATTTGGTATCGGGCCGCACAGGAAAACAAATAACAGTGTTTCTGTTGAACTGATTATCTGAGTCTGACAGATCTTTTATTTTGAAAAACAACCGGATTCTCTCCCTCTCTCCCAATTCTCCCTCTTCTCTCTCTCCGCAAACTTTTTTACAGTGATAACAACCAAAACAAAACCACAGTTTAAACTGGACATAAGAAACACTGTTCATGTGTCACTTTCTCCTGTTAGAAACAAGCACAGGGCTCCCACTGATACTGCGTTAAGATCAATTGTGTTTTCCTTTGCTTTTTACATTTGTTTAATATTGTATATGTATTATTAGATATTTACTTTCATGCTGGTTGTAAACTGTCCCTTAAGGTCACATATATATGTGGTTTGACACGTACCATATTTCTGAATGGGTGTGTCAACATCCTTTACAGGTGAATAGGGCCCAGGCCCCACTTCAGTAGATGCTCCCAGCTTAAAAAAGTAACGTGTGCCACTGGACAGACCCTGGACCTCCACACTGGTAATACTTCCTGAGAAAGAGAGGGAGAAAAACTGTCAAGGCCCATCATAAATCACTTTCACTCAGGCATGGAATATTATTAAATATTAAACAACATTTATGCGACTGTAAGTTGAGCTTAAACTGAGCAAAAATTTGAGTGATTAACTATTCGCTGTGTGGTGCCAGCTGACACCCACCATCCTGAGAGAGGTTCTCCCACAAGTGTTCAGGCTGGCTGAGGTTGCCACTGAACAAGATCCTGTAGCTGACGATGATCCCGTTAGGCTCCAGCGGAGGGCGCCAGCTCGCCAGCACAGAGGAGGAGTCCAGAGCATTCAGCTGCAGCTCCTCAGGAGGTGTGGAGGGCCCTGAAGGAGAGACGAGGACTGGGTCAGTAATTAGAGCCCAGAAATGAGGCCCTACAGCTGTGTAACGTATATTTTCTTAGTGGGGGATTTGACATGGTGTGTGACAACCATCTGCGTCCTCATGTCCCCGCCACCTGGGTACAAGAGAGAGGGGACAGGCAGGGCAAACGAGGAACGGGCCGGGGCTCAGGTGATGATACATGGCAGTGGAGAGCGTGGAGGGGTGACTGGTGGTAATAATGTCATTAAAAGCAGCCCACTCTGCACTCTCCACCCTTACTTGGCTCACAGGCTGAGCTGCTGGCCAGCATGAGAGCCACCACTACACCTGGGTGTTTCATTACAGCCAGTTATCAGCCTTCAATGCCAGCTACTAATTCCCATGTTCACTGGCCACTGGCCAGCCCCCACACTGGTCCACACACTCGCCTGCATGCACGGGATCTACATGAATATATTAGAGTATCTGCATGCCTCAGAGAGCAAAAAATGCACCTTTAACACCTTTACCTTGTTAGCTGCAGACCAAGGTTAATGTAATGAAATAAAACTCAAGTGCAGCTCATCAGACAAAAATCCTGAAAGCATGAATGTGCACCTCAAGAACAAGACTGCATTAATAATTTATAAGGGACATGAGGTAATATATTGTAACAGACACAATGAAAAAAATGTGACATATTTCAGACCAACTGTAAATCAAAGAGTAGGTGGACTCATAACTTCACTCCAACTTTATTTAAAATTAATTTAAGAGGAGCAAGACCCCTAAATCTAACTTCCCTTTTCCTTTAACCTTCATTCAAATAGAAAAGCTCACTAACCTTGCACTCTCCTCATTTCTTATTTCAGAAACGTATTCATACAGATTTACAGAGATTTACACCTGGTGCTGTGGCTGCCCAGCTGTGTAGTGACTTGTTCAAGAGCACTGCACAGGTTGGAATTCACCAGGATCAACTGAATGACAAAGGAATGACTTAAGTACAAACCTGAGTGATTTCAATTTAAATATGCTATAGCTTTGGTGCAGCCTTGTCATAACGAGTGAGAACATAACAGTGGTAAAACAACAAAAATATTTTTCAATAACTCTCTTTACAAATTACTCTGACCAGGTACAGGTCCAGCATGTATCCAGTCAGCCTGTCGACTGAAACCTCCTCCCACACTTTACTGTCATACTTTCGTTTAACATGCATCAGTGTTGTATTTTTTTCACTTTAAGCCACATTGTAAGCGTACACTATTTAGATCTTGGTTATTTCAACCCTTCATCTATTCCAAATAAAGGATTTTAAATAATTTGATACCTGAATTTTAGGTCAGAGAAACAGGCTCTGCAAATATGTTAATATTCCTGATTAGATTCCCCTGGTCTTTGTTTAGGAGAGGCGATCAGACCCTGGTTAAAATAATAATAATAAAAAAAGACTCTTACAATAAACTGGTGGTAATGACAATAACTCTCCTTATGTCACCATGTTTGTATGTTATTTCCAAAATTACATAATTGTGCATTTTATTCACATATTTATAAAGTAAGTGACAAATTACTTATAATGCTTTAAATAATAGGCAAGTTTTAAAGGCCAAATAATGAGAGTACAGTGGAAAGGGACTCGTTGGGTCCTTGATAACAGACTCCAGACTGCCTGCAGTGATAGCAGCACAGGGGAGACTCACGGTCAGACAGGGTGGACTCCTCCACGGTGCTGCTGAAGGGCCCGGTCACGTCCACTCCATTAGACTGCAC
>JAOWBC010000001.1:21733523-21749851 GCA_028566105.1 Hypoplectrus providencianus
ATATGGACATTTATTTAAAATGTATTTAAAATAAAAGAATTATAAAATAAATATAAATAATAATAATAATAATAATAATAATAATAATAATAATAATAATAATAATAATAATAATAACAAAATAATATAAATAAAAAAAACAGAGTTATGATATAAATATTATTTTTTACCTATATATACATTTCATTTATTGTGATGTGTTACAGGAGATCGCCATTCCAGGATATGAGATTGATTAATTTTGTATCAATAAACCTGCATTGTTACTTTTAATATTATTAATTGCAAAATTCAGTCAGACCTTTGAACGGTATTCTGTTACCAGACCCGCTGGATAAATCTATGTGACAACATTAATTAAAGTCATTTAAACCACTTACCTTTACCACATGAACACTTGATGTTAATAATGTGTGAAACCACCTTACCTGCAGATCCATAACTTCTACCGTGGCAGTGGGGCCAGCATGTCCAAAGCTCAGGAGGAATGGGCCACAGGAGCCTGGAAAAACCCTCATGTCCAGGAAGCTGCCCAGCAAGCAGCATTGGGGGCAGCTGCTGGAGCCATGCAGGACCAGTACTCCAGCCCACAATACACCGACAACCAGATGTAGCCCCTTCAAGACAGAGACAGGGGCAGAGAAATGATGTGACAGCTATGCCAAAGTCTGAGCAACAGGGTTAGGAAGATTTTTACACCCCCCACATTAGTGTTGATTCTAGTTAAAGGTATACTATGCCAGATATCCCTTAAAAAACAGCAAAAACAGTGTATGAACCAATACTGAAATAATCCATCTGAAATGACTTCTAACCCAGTAGAAGTGTGTTTTCTCTTTAAGCTACAAAAAAGTGGACTGTGTTAAAATAGAGAGGTGAAATGCCAAGCAGACAAAGCTCATTCCAGAGCAAGAGTAAATCTGATTACCTTGCTTTTATTTATGTTTATTTATGTACAGATGACCTCAGGCCAAGGCACAGGGGGCCAAGGCAAAGCTGGGGATTGGGTCTGACTATGGGCCCATTGGAAATGAATTTAAATAATCGACAACTGTAAGACTGAAGGCTGTGTTTACAAACATAAAGAGGAAAATCCTGCATAGTATGCCTTTAAAAACACCTGCATATCTAAACATATCCAGTTTTTACATTCAGGCCAAACCACTGATCAGCAGATTGTCAGTGATTTCACATAATTGTATCATTTTGCAAACAAACAGCTGTGAACGTCTTTGGGAAGCTGGTTTATGCCTTCCTGTATTAAAGGGCATGCTGGTATTTTAGGTGTTTTATATCATTTCATATGTTTTTCTGTTTGTGAGGTTGAAGTGAAACTAGTTTTGAATGTGTATGACTTTAGTGGCTCGGTGAGAACTGCGTGTTATGTGCATATGTACTTTGTGTTGAACTGCAGTGTTAGCAATTTTTACCAAAAAGAAGCAAATAAGATTTTGATGACAAATAACTTGTACTGTGGTGAGGATTTAGTTATTTAGTATTATCTTATTTGTTACCAAGGCCATTTTAAAATGATAAACTAATTTGGATGTAATGTAGCTTTTGATTTTCTTGTGTTTCAAATTCCAACATAAACCAAAGATTGAATGTAAGATTGTACCTTTTCATTATATATAGCTATCTTCTGTGACCTCAACATATTTTCCTCTTACTTCTATGCAGTTTATCTATAGTTACACTGTGATGTCTGTCTGTATCACAATAAGAAATAATTTATTCCAAAACTTTAGCCAGATTTCAACAGAGAATAGAACAGTTTAAACTTACCTAAGGCGGAGCTCTCTCTGAGATTCCTGTTGACACATCTACCTTACACTGAAAATGTCACATTTACATCACAGAAGAATTACATCAGTGTTAATGTTTCAGCATAAAACAGGTGAAATATCTGACCCATGAGAAGTAATAGTCTTGTACTGAATGTCAATTGAGGATGTTTGTCCTGCAGTATGCCCATCTGACCACAGAGAGGCGCTGAAGGTTTTAGTATGAAATAAAATGCTCCAACATGTACAGATTACCTTCATTCATCCTTCACAGATCATAGTCCGCATTTATGATCGTCCCTTCTATTTCCTGCTTCTCTCTCTTTCTTTGTGTCGCTCCCTCCCCTCTGCCACCTCACTCTCACTACATATCACACTGAATGAGCTCTATAGAAGTCAAGGTAATCACTACACACCCACGCACAGCAACTAATATCAAGTAGAGTGTTTTTCTGTGCTCTATTTAGGTAGTATTCTTATTTATATTGAGACTATGGTTGTGCAGTTTCTGGGGACCTGTTGGGTGCTCAGCAGCGGCGGGGTGGTAAAAACCTTGCTCAAAGGCACCTCAAGGACAGTATGTATTGACTGTCAGATCATCACTCACTCCTCCCACTATGCTGGGGCTTTGACACAGCAGTATGGGTTTCTCTTTGACTTCTGGTAGCCACACCATTATCCTTTGACTTCTGATCCTATTGTGAGGAATATCTGTTAAAAGGTAACATGAATTAATGATTTGAGGGTGCTGGAATGAACCCACACAGCAGGTTTAGCCGATATACACTGCATCACCTTTGCCAAAAGAGTTTTTTAAAGCTGGGTCTATATAAAGCTACTGTACATACATTTTAGTCACGCTTCATTTTCATACGTAGGCGTAGTTCAGGGATATTAAAGTATATTTTTAGTATTTAGTATTTAGTATATTAAAGCTGCAGACTGCAAACAGTTCATTAGATTATTATTCTGCAGTAACTCGAGGAGGTTGATTTGCATAGAGCCTCTTTTGTTTCTTGTTTGAGCATTTTGTAATATTTGCCCCATTTAATCAAGACGTTGTACTCAATCATTAAAATGTGATTTTAAATTGTTTCCAATACATTACACACGGCAAATGGTACTGCAGCCACATTTAAACACTGTTAAAATGAGAAATTAGAAATAGGAGACCCATTCTTTGCCTTCAGGTGGTAGTATTGGTTCTCTCTGGCTGTCTAATAGTCACTGTGGCTGTCCACTGGGGGCACTATATGACCTTTGTTTTCCTTGCCAGTTATCTATTTATAAAGTCTGTACAAATGCATAAAAAACCTGAGTCTGATATGACCTGGCTGACGAAAAATGTATTTTTTAAAGCACAATTTCTCCCTTGACATCCTGTGAGCAGGTGACCATCACAGATTAGATTGAAAACACACTTTAGATGCATTTATCTGTGGATGTCGTCTTTCCTGCTGCCTGTCTCTCCCTGTGCTGCAAGAGTGATAGAATTACTCTGTGGAGAGGGGGATGAAATTATACAGCGATATAGATACCCAGAGGACCCACCGACAGCCACCAACAAACACTGTAATTGCCATACACATGGAAATCTCTTGTGACAAGTGGTGACAGCAGACTTGTGCCTTCAGGTAAACAGGACTGGTTGTCAGCTCCAGATTATAGTCATTGATTCATAACAAATCAAGACTCCACAGATGCTTTCCTTTTAAAATTCAATTCTATCTGCTTGTAAAACATGGCTGGAAAAACATCCAACTGTATGCTTCTCATCATTTCATTGTGGCTGAAACAAGGAGATGCAGAACTGGCCTAAATGCCGTGTTGTAAATGTGTTTTTCATTGGGCTGCTGGTTGTTGTAGCCATGTCACAACCAGGTCCACATTCAAATCTGGAACTATAAAGAAAGACCCTGTATAGCCCCTACACGTGTTCAGACTGAGGCACAAAACAAAGTCTCAACAACTGACTGTATATAAAAATAGATTCCCTGACAGCTCCACAAAAGTAAAGCTTAAACATTGCAACTGCCCCCTGGTGGCCGAGTGCAGAACAGGTGATAAACTCCGCCCACTCCATGTTAGCAAATGGGACACGAGCCACAAAAAAAATTCAAGGTACACATAGAATACATTTACATACGTTACACGTACATATGTACATACGTTTTCCTAAAGATGGTTATTGTTATTTTGGGTAAATTTTCCTGATAAAGTTGGTTTTAATTACTTATTTCTTGCTGTAAAACAAAGTTGTAACATCCTGACCGACACCTTGCACTGTGTTCTGATTGGGTTAAGCATCTTTTTTTGGGCTTGGGTTCTATACCATAAGCTTTTACTCCACTTTATATCAGCAGTGTAAGAGGACAGCATACATATCTTGGATACTTTTGCTTCACTTTAGTACAGTAGAAGGAAGTGGAGACATGTTGTCCATTCTCCTTCTCTACCAACTATAGTCTCAACACTCTGTTGTGTTCCACTGGCTTCTTTCAACAACAATATGCATAGAGCATTGGTGTTTTTAAAATAGCATCTTTCATTTTGTGTGCATCCAACAGCTGTTTCAGTGTTTTACATTGGCAAAGACCATCGACAGAAAAGGAGAGAAGAACAGACATTCTCAGTCAGTTCAACAGAGGATGGGCAAAGTGGTTGCTATTTTTATGTGTGCTGCTGGCATTGCAAAGATGTGTGACCTTATGGCAGACTGACTTCTGCGTTAACTGACTTGTGGCAAGTCATGCTCTCATTGAGGTGAGGTTTGCAGTCAGAAGGCCAAAGAAGCAGTGAGTAACACAAAGCATCAGTTGCTTCATATGTAATATCTAACAACCTAATGCTTCATCCACACACACTTATCATAGTGTAGATTGCATTGCTATTTCAATATTTTTCATAGCCAGTGTGGCATTTTAACAGGCATAGTGGAATTAACATGCATAAGTAACTAGTAGCAAGCCATCTGCCAATTATCTTGCTAGACTGGTAATTTTCCATGTTTTCTGCTACACTGTGAATGAACACAACCATCACTAGGAGACTACTTTGCTGGAAGTAGAGCGTATGCTGCACTTTACAGCCACACTGGCCTCTGATGTCAACAGCATAATCCAGGTTATTCCATTAATTACAGACTGTTGCAGCCCACCATGGTCTGTTTGTTTTGTTATAGTTTCATTGATGCACCAACGTCACATTTCAACATACTGAAAGTATTTTAACACTGTTCATAGTATGAAGTTATTATGCATCCAGTCAAACATTGTAGTAGACGATATGACCTTCAATGCTAAAGTAATAGTTTTAATTAATAAGTTGCAACCTTGCAATACGTTGCAATATCTCTCATAACACCCCATTTTTACACTTCAGAACAATTCCAGCATTCCTGTTGGAAACACTGCAAACATTCTCCTTTTTGATATGTACAACCGATAGACAACAAACACTACATTCTCTTTTGTGTTGTAATTCTGTTTCTAAGTACAGATATTCATTTCTGGAGATCACATCTGTGAACAAAGAACAAACATATTTTTGTACTTAAATTTTGCAAACACGGGTCAATAACCGCTTATTTATACATCCAGTAGTTAGGGAGCTCGAACAACATTGATTGGGAGACATGGCAACATAATGAATCTAAGTTAGGGTTACGTGCTCTGCAGGGCTGAAGGACATGGGATCAATACATAGTCAGGTAATAATCCTCTGTGGACACATCTCTTACATATGGTGATTTGGGCCACTGCTCACATACAGTTATCTATTATAGAAGCTGGAAACCATCTAATTTTAAGGCCTGATCAGATAAAGATACACCACTTTCTGCAATACCAGAAAAAAAGGCTTTTTATTTGTTTTGAGAATCCATAAAGTAAAAGTAGACTGTGCTATTTATAACTCCTCTTAATATTTCCACTGAGAGAGAGAGTTCTGATAACACAACTGTTGGTAACCGTCAGTCCTACTAACAAGAGAACAGGGTGAGAAGAAGGGAGAAGGAGGGGAGGTCCTCATAAAGGGCACAGTATGGCCTAAAGCTGACAGAGCACAGAGGACCGTTTTGTTTAATTTCTCAGGAGAGATGGAGATAGAGTGCCCTTTCATGCTGTTAAACACACTCACACGTCACCATCTGGTCAAAGGTGTACAGATGTGGGGTCACGCACTCACACAGGCATGCATTTATACTTGTGTATTACATACAGAGACACATGTGCACATGTAGTTGGGGTCCCTCCACACTGCATGGATCCTATGAAACCTTTTCTCTGGTTACAGACCGATAGACCCGCTTAGACCTCCTGTAGGGAAATGTAAGTAAGAGCTGTCTTCTACACATGTCCATCCAATGAATTTCCCATTAGGGATTAATTAAGTAATTCTGATTTGATTTGATTTTGATCCACACATGGTTGGAAATACAATAACTGATCGGAAAATCTGTCATTCACTATGACCTAACCTGTTAGACTTTCCTCTTTTGGTCTAGAGGAGACAAAGTTGACTTAGACTAATGATAATAACATGACAAGTATCCCAAACAAACGTTTGGATTGAGTTGAAGAAATGACCTAAAGAAACAGACTGAAATCAATGTCTGGGAGTGAGTCATTTACCTCTGCCTCTGTGAATGCACATCTCAGCCTGAGGTTTTCCAAATCGGGTTGTTAATTATCAAGCTAGCTTTAAAAAGAATAAAACTAAAGCAGAGCAAAAATAATTATGTTCATAATTGTTTGCAAACCCATTTCTCTGTAAAGTGGTTTCTTTTAATTATGGCCCCTTAAAGCTGGTGACCCAAAAAATACTCCCTGCCTTTGTGCATTCCCAAACAGCAACTCAAATCAAAGAATTACTTTAAGATCATCAAAAGTATTCTGTGACTAGAGACAGGAATATGTGTTGAAAGTGTTGAAAAATTGAAAATGCAAAATGATGCATCGTTTTAAATCCTGAAATTTAACTTTTAATTCTCTTATTTCAGATTATTTGGACATAACCCACAATGCTTAAATATCCTACTTATTTTGGCTAAAAATGTATGAAAATGGAAAGGTGTTAATGTTACCCTTAAATAACAGTGTGTGTGTGTGTGTGTGTGTGTGTGTGTGTGTACACTAGGACAAGATTGATGTTTCATTTTTTCCCCACCCATAAAAAGGGCTTGCTTTACAGGGGGAAACTGCTAGCTTGGCTCTGTCAAAGGTTACAAAACTCTACATACTGCTACAAGCTGGAGGAGAAGGCAGCGAGGCAGGCATGGGATCTAAGCAAAGTACCACAGAGGCTGCAGCAAAACATATTTTAGCCACCTTTATGAAAGGCCAATCTAAAAATACATTTTCACTGCTTTAGCCTGCCTTCTGACAGCCCTGTTCATGTTAACGTGGAAATGTGGAGCTGCTCTATGCTCTCGTCAACGCAGCCACCAGCCTCTATTGACAAAACAGTAATTTCACCCGACTGAACACAGCCGTTGTTGGTCTACCAGTGCTTGAACCTTTGTTTGTTTGTATTACTGGGTAACTTTGGTCAATCTGAACTAACACTGTGAAACACCAAAGTTACAGAAGAACACAAACAAACCAAGCAAGCAAGGCAGCAGAACTCCAGCAACTCCTGTGCTCTGCAATACAAAATGTATTTTTTTGTTAATGGAGTCTGGTTGCTTTGACAAGTGCATAGACAGAAATAATCTAAATATAGTGCACACTAAAAGTGCTTTGGTAATAGCAGTATGCCTGCTTCTCCAAACTGAGGGTATGCCAACTGCTATCTACTGCAGGTATTTCACAGACTATGGATAAGTACCAATAAATTTGAACTATTTTTTTAACATGACAAGTTGTGATTTTACAGGGTGTTATATTGTTTGTGGGTCTATTTCATTGACACAGTGACTTCCTGGCGTCTCTGCTGACAACCTCACACTAACATGACTTCTGGTACTGTGAGGTATGGCCTGTTAACTTTGGTACGGGGCCAAGCTAGCTGTTTCCCCTTAATTTTAAAATCAAATTCCTTCCTGCATTATGAGAAAATATGGATATTTCTCACTATATTCAACATATTTTTTTTAAACAGAGATCCCTGGCAGTAAAATAAAAACCCGCTCCAAAAAGCTATTGGCATCATCAAGGGAAAAAGTCCCACCCTAAATCATCCTTACATGTACATGATGAGAGGAATCAGAGCATCCAGCCAGCTACTAAGGAGGGGTCACCCAGCTGTCTGGAGCGGGGCCACGTTACTCAGCTACAGCGAGGGAGTGCTGCTGCCACCAGCCTGTGAAATCACCGATCTGATGATGGGAGTCGTCCCCCTGACAGCACAGGAAACGGTGACAGTGGAGGTTGGAGAATGAGTCTGGTGAAATATGGGCCTGTCAGAGGGGCCTGAGCACAGTGGTGCAGGGCCGTCGCTCCCCGTGACTGACTTCATCATTGACACTCCCCATGGAGCCGGTGGGTGGGTGGGTGGGTAGCGGGAGCGGGGCTTTCGCGGGGACCCGATTAAAGCTGGATGCCTATCTTCCCTCCACAAGATCTCCTCATTTGTTCCAATTGCCTGGGACTATAAACATGAATATCCCAACTTCAATTTCTGCCTTTCAAGGAAGGAAAGGCCTAATGAGAATTTATTGCCCTGTTGTTGTAACTATGTGGACTCCTAGGGATGCTGGAGGAATTGTCCATTTGCATACTCTTTAAAATTGATGAGTGGGGAAAGTGAGGGAACTAAGTTGTAAGAGAGAGAGGGCTTTTTTTTTTTGCAGCCGACACCAAAATACAAGCCAGATGTTTCAGTGATGAGGCAGGCGGTATTTAAACTGTCAGGCAGTGCACTCGAGTGTGTCTTGTGCCTATGACACAAGCTGCTTCTTTGTCTCATATAACGCCCATCGCTTTCGATGTGGAGTGTTAACACAAGAAGTGAAATGTTTGTTAACTCAGATGTATATGGTGGAGTCATCTCTGCATAAAGTGTGTGCAGGATGAGGTATTATCAAAACAAATGAGCCAGCAACTGCAGCTGCATGTAAATCAGAGCAGTTTTTTCCCCTCTCACTATTCAAATGTCTTCAGCCATTCACTATCTTCCAGCCACTGGTTTTTCATCTGCCTCTATTCTTCCTTTACAAAGCCAGCCGTTCCTCTTACCTTCCCCATGCAGCAATGTGTTTATCCCTACGGAAATGAAGATTTCTTCACATCTTTATTCATTTAATTAGGTCGCAAAGCAGAGCTAGAGCCAGAAGATGAATTACCTGTGGCCTTGATATTGTGCCACAGAATCTCTACACAGTGGGCTCTGCAGAAATTAGACCTCAAGTCTGGAGGTGGGCTTTCTGGCAGTGTCAACTCACAGACTAGTCCCTATTCTCTCTTTCTACTAAATTCAATTATTCTCACATAAACCTGCTGGAGTGAAGAATGGAGGTCTCAAGTCATGTCTCAGGGTGGCAGGGTTTGAGCCTTTGTCAATAGTTTATACTAATATAGAGGAAAGTCCAACCAGTGCATTAGAAACCTTCAGAACTGTGCTGGGCAGACTGTTAGTAAACTGAGCTCTCTGCTCTAACTTATGTTTTTAAGATTACATATATAAATCTTGCAAATTACCATAAAAAATACAAAAGTGCCCGAGAGAGAGTCCAAACTATTAAATAAAGATGAATGCATTTAGTAAAAGCTTAATTAAGCTCTTTCACATGCTACATGCAGATTATCGAGGCAAAGTGCCCCAGACAAAAAGTCTGATTAAACACAAATAATAATTATAATTTGAGCACAAACACTCCCTCGTGACGTGACCTCGCCATGAACTAATACACACACTGTGGCTAAAATGGGACACGAGTGGGGAGGGTGAGCAAATTACTGAAGCTGAATGTTGTCACCTTGTCATCAGTGTCACCACAAACTTATGATTATGCGCTGCAGGAGTGAAATAAATGTCAGATCAGCTAAACTATCTGGTGCACAGGGGAGGGAAAAAAAGAAGGTAAAGGAGATAGGAGCAGGAAAGTCATTTTGTACATTTTTTCAAAGTGAAGGAAAAGGTTAGGGGAAATTTGGGAGGATAAGTGTCTTATTCACTTAATGTATTGTTTCAATATTTTCATTTTTATTATAATTTTGCTTTACTTGCCTAAGGTGCCACAAAGAAGTGGACATATCTACACAGCTGGCATTTTGGCCTTCACCACTTTGGCTATTTTGAAAAATAATTTACCATGAGAGAGTGAGCTGAGGAGGTGACACAATGATAGTTGGTTAGCAAGGTGTGTCCAAAATTTAACAGATGACTCCTAAGAGTGTTTTTGGGGAGAGAACAGAACATGACATCATGTTACATCTTTCCATTTGGTTTGGAGTTAATCGCATGCTGTCGTCACAAGATGGTTAATCAATGCATCGTGAGGAGGTGCCAGAAGGCATCAGCAGCTTCTTCTTCTTTTGTGTTTTCAAGACAAAAATCATCTCAAGCGGGCATGAAATCTTTTATGCACATTTTCGAAAGTCTTATCAAATTTTGGTGTTTCCATCAAGCATTTCTCGTGCAAATCTATATGGCTGTAATGACCTCTGTGTTTTTTTCAAATAGTTTTTTCAGATTTTCAAACACTCAAAAACACAAGTTCGCTGTGGTTACAATGTGTCATTCACAAGTTAGCCAGGACCTGCAGCATACTCTTGACATCTATTTTACTCCAAATTCAGACCATAATCTAGATGATGAACATCAGGAAGTATAGAAGACAACTTGAAGCTAGCAGTGGGATAATAAACTAGTTATGAAGATGTTTACAGAGTTAACAAATCATGTCTTGCCATTAGCAGGTTTTAAACTCTTCCACCTGGCCGCAGCACAGACTGAGTAGATGAAGATGATATGTCTACAATCTGCCTGAATCATAACTGATCCCAAAGCTCTGACCTCTGGCAGCTTCAGCACTGTGCCGCCACTGCACCTGTGCTGGCCCGCTCCTGTCCAGCTTCACTGGTAATGTCAGAAATGTAAGCCAAAGGCCGTTCAGGTTACCCCGCCATCATCTGGTTGTGACTGACGACTTCAAACTCCAAAAAAAAAAAAAAGGTGTTTCATCGTGTTTTTCCATTTTCAGCATCAGCAGCATTACACCCGTGGCTCCTGTTCCCGAGGGGGTTTTGTGTATTCAATAACGTCTCACCACTGAGAATGCTGGAAGATCTAATCAGTCCTGCTTCACTTCACTTGATCTGTTTCCTCAATTAGGTTGCAAGCTTGCAGCTGCAAAGCGGTTGTTGCTTTACATAGGTTTGCTAGTAAAGCAAACGCAGCTTGTTGTAAGGGGAAATATTTGTCTTGAGGATCTTTACAGCCCTCCCTGCAGATCTTCTGCTTATCAACGATCACACGTAACGTTTTGCTGCCTAAAGCGGAGTATTTACATATGTAATGGATTTGCTCTTATCATGTTGCACCCTCATCTGTGTGTGTCTTTCTCAGGATACTACTATACTATCTTGCCACGTTTCTTTGATCAGATGCCAGCATGTTTGCAGAGCTCGCGCTCTGAATGAGAAGGGACCTGCAACATTCAAGGGGAATTACAGCATGCCTGTTGCTTCAGATAGTCAGACAATGAATTATTAAGGAGGTAGTTTCAAGATCTTCTCTGCTGCTTGAATTCCTTTGGGATGGAGCCTCGAGTGCAGAAGGTTTTACGCCTTAACTCTGTGACACCGCACATCCTGTCAGCTGATCAACATCATCTGACTCTTGCCATCACATCACAATCTGGCAGGCTGTTTTGACCATTTATTCAAACACTTCCTCCTGCTACATGCTGCTCCTTGTGCTAATTTGTCCCCCCCAGACAGTCTCCTCCTGTTCTTCCCATGCTTGCGTTGGCATCTCTGCCATTGTGCATCATGTATATTCCATATCTCAGTGATACAGTATGTGTCTGTGGGATTTGTTCTGTACACCCCTTGGGGTATTTTTATGTGCCTCGCTCAGAATCGCACACTGTTTGGATTCACTCGGGAAACACCCTCTAGCACATTTCTGATAAATACAATTGCATATTCATTTGTTGCAAGAAATGGTCCTAAATCATTTATGAAACTCAAATGCTTTGACAGCCATTGCAGACGCTGCTGCTGAGAATGTGCTGCGGTGTGTTCTTTTCATTAGCAATAACAAGAACACAAAGCTAGCACTGTAGAACGGGCTCCTTGTGGACACTGTGCACTACCGCCTATACCCCACACAGGAATATTGAGGCTTCATTTAAAACTGCCAAACCAGCAGCTGCATGAGAAATGAATGTATAACAGTAAGACTTTTCAACAGGACCTGCAAAGACTCTCTATTCTTTTTGGAAAAGTAATACTTCTAAGTAAAACAATTCATCGCATCATTTGGGTTGTCTCTCCCTCATTAGGAGTCACCCATCTGTCTTCTGCTCTCTCACACACACATTAACGTAAACACAAATGGTCAGAGTCGAGTACATGGCAGCCAGTTCTGTAGTACTTTGACCAAACAACATAATGTGGCATACAGAGCAGGAACGGGATGATTTCGTGTGAACAGCCTGAACAAACAGCTCAAACCAAGAGGAAGTCCCATCACGGGGTCAGGGTTTTGTTGGGACAGACCAAATGTGAGAGTGAGAACAGTGTATCAAAACAATCAGATAATAGAGTCTCAATCTTCTGGGGAGACAGGAAATACTTCCAAGAGGAATGTCTATGTGTTTCCACATATCATATTTCACAAATGAATGCAGTGACTACTTTATCACAACCCATGTTCTATAAAAGTTGGAATGATGTCTGTAACACTAATAAACAGAATATGATCATTTACTAAACCATTTCACCTTATTTATTGAAAACTCTACAAAGACGTTTTATATTCAGACTATTAATATGCACTCGTTTTTATTCAAAGTGGCCAAACTTTTCTGCAGGGCTGTTGCATTGAACTGTGCACTGTGGCACACTCTCCTTTATAGATGTTTCCATTTATTTTCACGTTATAAATCAACAATATATCAGAATGTACATGAGTAACCGCTCTGGAACTTTATGTCATATTACACTATATTCCCCAGAATGCAGTTTGCCTTAAAATATATTCAGGACTTTTTGTTCATTTTGGTCTAAAATCAGAGAATTCAGTTGCAGTTGCAGTTTATATCCATATCTGTCCAGACTAACATGTTGCTATGGTGCAAATAAGCAATTCATTCTAGATGCCTTTACATAAATCTCCCCCCTGGCTGCACAGATCACCTGTATGTTTTGACCACAGTTTCAAGGTGGACACCCAAGATTAGTGTCACCAGTCCACTATCTGACCATGTGAAATATGATCACAATCTCTGCTTCTGGTTCTGAGTTATGGCATTGAATAATGGCCAGAGAATTGTTTTTGCAGAGTAGTTGGATGTTTCAGGGAAGATGACCTTTGGGATATAAATTTTCATCACTTCATCATTTTATGCTAGCAGACATTTGTGTAAAATTTGAGGCTTTCCGGAGATATCATGTTCATAAAAATGGTAGTGATAATAGGATTAAACATTATGAGATGTTTTTCTTATCTTGTTCTCATGTTCCTGTCTATTGACCCTTATCTCATCAATAAAGAAAATAAAAAAGTGGAGATGTGACAAGTGTTGTTGTATTCGGTGTTGCAACCCATGTGTTTTCATTTTACTGTTGTGGATCTATTTGCTGTATTCTGTGTTTGTGCATGCTTCAAGGCCCTCTCAGCCGTTTTATTTCTTTGTCCTCCTTCCATCTTGTTTTTTTTAAAGTCTGAATCAATGTTTTGGAAAGAAAATCCTCATATTTTTATTGAAGTAGATTATTTCTCCTCAGAGCTTGTGAATTTTGTTCCCACTTGAATGGATTTCTGTTAAAAGTGACAACCCATTATCTTGATTTTTACTCATAAAAGTCTGATGAAGCTTGTAATCGCTCCACAAGTACTGTTCATTTGTCTAGATTTCCATTTCCAAATGACAATTTGGTACATCGCTGCCAACTCTTGTCCCAGTCATTGCTAATATTTGGTTTAAAATTTGCATCAACAACAGAAGAAACTCAGTGAATTGTTTCTTTCCCTTGCAAAATCAAGAATATCACTTTTTGTGTAGTTCTATTTTTAACTTCTCATAACATGAAAAGCTCCTCTGTCTCTGTTGTAAATGTCATATAACTAGTGTGACTGATTCATTTATGCATAGCACCGGTGTCACCCCCCAGTTGGTGTTTCCAGGCATCCTATATGCAGTGTGTATTTCTCTGTTTTCATTAAGGTCAGATTTGCATCAGAGCCGGGCTCCCTCATATCAAAATCACATAGAGCACATAGGAAACCGCCTTAATGAATTAAACATATTACACCTAATCTCTTATGAAGGGGGGGGGGATTTCGTTAACTTGTCACACCTGTCACATAGCATTTCCTTACAATCTACTGATACTCATATTGTGTGTCAGCCTCATATGAAGCACAGGGCTCCACCGCAGTTAAAGTGGTGCATGGCGCTCAGATTCCATTCAGTGCTCCCAGACGATGTGTAAATGTATTTATTGTATATGACATTTTTGACAGGTGTTCACTGTTGGAAAATACAAATTTCATCACCACACGTCAAAGATGCTGTATAACTGTCACCTACTCTTGTGCTGTCGTTCCACTGAATGTCACAATCACATGTTGTTGCATCTTGTCAGTGAGGGTACAGTATGATCATGACATGCCCACGTAGGAATAAACAGATCAATGTAAAGAGCTGACTATTTACGCTACAAAAGGGTCATAAATTGGATGCCAAAGGCTACCTTAATCTGCATTTAAAGCACCTGTTTATGAAAACACAAACATCTTTGAAATTGCAGAACTAAAAATGACTAAAGACACCCATGCACAGCAGTGATTCTCGTATGGGTGCTCAGCTGGTGCAGGATGAAGTTCCAGTTTACACCAGGACACTTTAATGTTCCGCACTGGATTAAAGGCACACCTGGGATTAATTCAGCAAAGAGAAATCTCTTAGAAGAAGAAAAAAAAACACCATGCAAAATGCATAGTTTTTTACTCTTTGTTTCATAGTTTCTTTCTGCGAATCCTGGTGTTCACTGCAACTTTTTTTCTTTGATTTAGGGTCATAAAAATTAGTCAACAGTAACAAAGTGGTGCTTTGTAATCGTTGGATCAATACATGATTGTTCCTGGAAAACTTCAGTGATCACATTTACAGATATCAAAGTTCCTTAAGATTGTCATGTAATTAAAAACCTTTTTGTATCTAATATATTCACAGTACATTCAGTAATTACATCTCCCAATATCGTAGTTTTGTTTTGGTTTTGTTGTGGCAGGGTCCGCCAGTTATGGGATGGGTTCAAATTACCTGCCATGCACATGGAACATCTCATGTGTGTAATGTGGCATGACTGAGAGTAATCTTATTTCATTGTTATCACCCTCTCTGTTAAATGTTCCCTGTCTTTCCTTCTGCTGCTTTCCAACAATATTATGGTAAAGCAGTCCAGGAAAGGCATACTTCTGTAAAAACGGGGTGTGAACTACAATTGTTTTTTTTAAAGGTGTCTACAAAACAAGACAACAGAAAGTTGTGGCAACAGATATGTTTTAAATATCGCAGGGATTAATACAATAAGAAGTCCAAGTTTCTAGAACTTCTCAGAAAGCTTACAAACTCTTATTACTGTGACCTGCTTTTGTTTGAAAACTATTTGCTCTGTGAGCACAATGAAATCACATCACAGTTGATTTCATGGTGCACAAGGCCAATTACTGACTGACTATTATTAAAACTTGAGTTTGTTTGGTTCCACTAACAGCAGACACATCGGATTGTCTTCTGCTGTACGTCTGCTGACAAAGTAGCTGTGTTTGATGTAGTATCAGACCGCCCTCTCTCAAATAACTAAATGCATTATTACGTTTATTCCAAACTACGCCTCTTGTTCGGGGGCCTAGTGGCCACAGTTATTATAATGGTAGCAATGAAATTAATGAGGTTATATGGTATAAAGCGTGACAAAACACTAAGAACAAATACAGGACAGAAGACTGTTTCTACATAGCGATCTAACAACATTAACTACATTTTAACTAACGTTATCCCAAGCCCTGATCTTATCATAAACCTAACCAAGCAATTATGTTTCACAAATTAACCACATGTTTGAAACCATGTGACCATTTCACGTGATTACGTCCTACATGTGCTGTGTCATGTAAAACTGCATTTTTTGTTACCATACAGGTGCTGCCAAACCAACAAGGACTGAAAACTTTAGGATTCAGACTTAAGTCTGTGTGTGACTGCTCCTACAGTGTGTGATCTTCTACACATTGGAGAGTTTTGGCCATGTGCTGCAACACAGTGAAAGGAGGCCACAGTAAACTACTGCAGACACTTAATAGGAAACAACAGCTCACTACATCGGCGAGGTAGGTAGACGCTCTGCATTATAATACTAAGTCTGTAGC
>JAOWBC010000001.1:21756712-21769290 GCA_028566105.1 Hypoplectrus providencianus
ATATAGTCCAGAAAGTGGAGGCACACCATATACCTTATTACCTTATTACCATATTACCTACCTTAAATGTTACATACATACAGTGTCAGGGCTTGCCCCCTATTTGGAATTTGTTGTACAACAAATAGCTTTAATTTCATGTTCCCTAAGTTCTGTATTATTACCCAATTAATATTACTCACTCAATATTACTTACTCTAAATAAATCACACTTTTGAACATTTTCCAATCCATCACTGTCAAACTGTTGATCACATAGCTAAGTCTTTGAAATACCAAAACAACCTAAGTTCCTTGGTGGGAAACCAAAATGAAATAATAAATTGCAGGATTTAAATCCACCTTCTGGTAGCTGTTGAAACTATGTATTGTCAGCCTGTGATTCTTAGGTTACTCTGTACAGTATATTTAAGTGGTGTTGACATCAGTTGTTAGGTAAGCACTGGATCTCTGACAGTCACACAAACACAGACTATACAAATATTGCCCTTTTGCCTTACTTCATGTCCCATGTTTCAACATAGCAACAGCTTTTACTGGAACAGTCATTAAAGATTGAAGGATGACTTGGAAGGAAACGTGGGTACTTTCCACTAATGGAGCGAGTGACCATTCAAGGACTCATTCTTTCCATAGTGGAGGCAACCAATTATGAGCTGCTCTCAGGTAGAAACCTGTCAGTTGTTATCTGTAGCTCGACACTATCAAGAGTGGAACTGTGGGCATAAATTACATCTGTTTCTATTAATATGCAAATGTACGTGACCGAGTGTTTACAAGCTGATTTCATGTGAGGCCCACATGCATTTGGATTGTATATATTCCCACATATGCACAAAGCAGGGCGGGAGGGCCTGGGAGGTTGGAGCACAGGCTTTGTTTGTGTTCCTGAAACTGGCATCTGTTACAGTGGTTGTCTTGAGATGATTATCAGCAGTATGTGTGTGTATGTGTGCGTGTGAAACAGAAAGAGTGCGGGAAACAGAAAAAGACTGAGAGTGGGAGGTGCTGGATTACGAGGTGCCTGGAAGCATCCCCTGCCTGCTCAGATTCCTGGATCTCCTCGCTGACTATGTCAACTCCAGAGAATGTAGTGTTGGAAGGACACGTGAAGGATTTAACAAGAATAATTTGTAAGCGTAATATACAAAAACATTCCGATCCGTTTTCGAAGTCATGAGTTATTTTCCACGTGTGTAGCGACAAACAAGAGAGTTTCTCAGATCACAGCAGAGAACTAGAGTTTGGTCTTTAAGAACTATTTAACAGTAGCCCGACATTTCCCCTCCACCGAGTGCAAGCAGGATATGAAGACATATGTCCAAGCACCTGCACAAATAGCAGCCATGATCTTTGACCTCGAAGGTCACACAGTTTAATAAAGGTGTTCTGTAAGGGTCTGGGACAAAAAAAGTACTTTACTATGAACTTTTGCACATTCAAAAACAAGTTCTTCCAAATAAGCATTTTAATGACATCCACTTGTTTCCTCACACTGGGGCATAAAGAAAAAGTTCTACATGGAATTTTCTGTCCCCCTTTGTGAAAAAAGCACACACAGAATTCCAGCATTTTCACAGCACTGTGATACTCAAGAGGATGCTGTTCCCTTCCCTTCTTCTAATACTCCAGTGAGAAAGGTAGGGGCGACTGTAATGAAAAGCAAAACTGTCAGCTCCACAGCCTATTCAACAAAAATGTAGGGTAAGAAAAGTTTATTGAGAGAATCTAGGCTAGAGATTTTCTTCCCCAAAAGAGATTTTTTTTTTATTTTTTATAACAACCCCCCTGTCCCAGTAACCCATATCCATGCCATCATACTTTAGCAGCTCTGTGATGTGGTGTCACAGATTGACAGGAGAAATGGATTGATTTGTCATTCCGATCACACAGCCAGTGGAATGATTGTCTTGGCTTTCTGCCTCCTGGGAACCACTGTGTAAATGCAGACTGATGTCAGACAGCAACAACACTGCCAATCTCCTAACGGCTGGTCAACATTCCTCTAAGATGAGGGTAGTAAAGCAGAGCCTGGCACTAGCATCAGTGGGAGGACTTATGGAAATTGAGATAAAAGCCTGTATATGGGATATAATGCCAGTAAAACACTGACGATACCACACAATCACCTCAACAGCAGCCCACCATCAACCCCACTGTGCTACATGAATTATTTTTCATTTAATATGGAGGATAATGTCCTGCTGTTTTATTTAACACAGTGTTGCCTCTCTGAAGGCTCCTTTCCCACTGGACAAATCCAGTTACACCCACTAGCATCTGGCTTTTGGCTTTAGTGAGAAAGGTTACAATCGGCATTCATTCCCAGGACAAATGTTTGTGCAGTTAATTTTCCCAGTCAGGATGGAAACGGCACACTTGCTTTGTTGAACATGACACTAAAAAACTAAAAAACCCAAACCATAACAGCATACTTGTATACTGACAATGAGAAAGAGTCTTCCATCTTTTATCAACAGTTTTTCCTGCGACTAAAAATGTTGCATTTATGTGCACCTTGGACCCCATTGGTTTGACACCATGTCTTCTATAGACCAGGAAGTTAACATACATGTGCACTTTCTCAGTCAGTCGAGGCATGTTTTGTTCTTGCAGTAATGGCCATGTAGGGGCAAGATATTGGTTTCGTAAGGCACATTTACACCAAATCTGCATTTATCTTGATTAAAACCTTATGGAAACCTACCACAATGACTAACTGGACATGAACTCAGTGAACTGTTGGTCTATCAAAACTCCCACCCCCTCCATGTTAGAGGGTGGGACATGGGCCAAACTAAAAGAAAAACGCAACAACACATTTTTCCTCAAAGATGCTTTCTGTCATTTAAGTAGTTCTTACCATGCTGATAAGTGGTGGACTCAGGCTGTCTGAGGGGCAGGGGTTATTTTTCTTTTTTATAGGGCACTAGCTGCATTTAGCGGGGCACTAGTGAAAAGTTTTTCTAAAGCAGCCTATATGACGTGCATTCTGTTCTGCTTAACCCTTTGTTGTGAATAAACACATACCAGCTACATATATATAAAAAAAACACCCTGGGAGAATAAATCAGATAGACACAAAGATGCTTGCCAGTGAGCTCCCAAGTTACAACTAATGATGTAACCAGTAAAGTGCAATCATCTGATTGGGTGAAATCTGTTTTGTATTAAGGACTTACTGATGACAGCTATGCCACTCCCAGGTATGACGTGGCCTGTTGGGCATGAAGTCAGCAGTCCCCTTGTTCTTCACCCTCTGTGGGAATCGCAGCAGGACCCTTACATCATAGTCGGTGGTCTCTGGGCCATAGGCGGAGCTGAATAGCGGACACATACATTCAAACACAAACAGTGAAGGGAAAGTGCACAAGTGCCTGCAAGAAGAATGTCGGCATGTCTGTTTCTCATAACCAAGACAAGGAAAGAAAAAAAAAAAGAGCCGGACTGGAAGGCTCGGAGGCAGGAGCATATCTTCTAAATAATTCATTCTACAGATTACAACCATCTCTCCAAATACACAGTCTCGACGCAGGGAGAGGGAACATTCTGTTGCACGATTCACTTTTATGTGTGAAAAAGGAGGAACAACCTCGAGTTCACAATACCACTGAAGATCTAAGCCATTCATCTTGTGGCTGTTGTTGACATTGGAGTGTATGGCAAATTACAACAGCCCATCTGTCGATGATTGCTGCAAACTCAGACAGGATATGAAAGGGCTTTGAGGGATGGCTTTGCTTGTGATGGGATGAGGGCAAATAGAGCAGCCATGGGGACAGCACACTTCCATCATTTCAATAGTGTCTTTAGTGCAGAGGCAGTCAAAGGGCCTAGGCCCGGGGCTCAGGGGATGTTATCCACCAACACAGAGAAATGAAACTAACAACAGTTGCTATCCCTGAAGGTGACCAGGATTCAGTTCACTTATAGTGTGCTGTTGGTCAACTTTTTTCATTATTTCTTTCAGATATTACTGCACAGACCTGGTTGACTCCTGAAGGCTATGTTGGAATTGCGGATGGTTCACTCGCTGGTTAATGCTAGCCATAGGTGAAGCAGCTTATAAAATATGTCTATGTTTCATAGAAATTAGCACTTTGCTGTTAATGCATGATCTGAAGCAGGGTACAACCTGGACAGAGAACATTTGTAACTAAAATTAAACCTGAATCCACAGTACCAAGGACTCTTTGATGCTGTGGCATTGGGGTAAAGACATGATCAAAGAGTAAAGAAACATAAATAAATAAACAAATAAACAAGCACAAGCCAACAAAGGACCTCAAGAATTAAGGTTTACCTTGAAAGACATTTTTCCTCAGCAGCGCAGCGGAGAGAGTACATGTGGGCTCTCTGGATATATGTGGAAGCCTGGACATAGTTGGGATCAGGAACCAGGTCAGGCAAACCTGGAATGAAAGACAGACTGCTCACACTCTGCTGACATTCAGCTGCTTTAAATGACTCACAACCTTGTTTCAAGGACTAAGTTATCTGCTCACAGATCACACAAACCTGCTCCAAACACTGACAGCAAAATGGTTACTTTATTGGACTAGTCAAAAGGAGGAGAATTCTAAAATTCTAAAAATTATAATGAACAGGATATTTCAATAACATAATTAAGTGTCTTTTAAACCAGTACACTTCATTTATAGCAGTGCTGTTTCCCTGTGACAGGTCCTCATTCCTACTTCCTTGCCATTGACTTTCAAAACAAAATACGGCCAATGTATTTAACATTGGGAAGCAGTCAGTTTTAAACATGGTAAAAACTGGGTAAATGGTTAAGTTTGGAAAAAGATCAAGACTTGAGTTTATCTAACTACTTGATGTAGTTAAGTGATGTTGTTGAGTACTTCATTTGTTTAGTAGATTAATTAAAATCATCATTTAAGAAATGATGGACGTTTGTCAGGGATGCTATGGCGGTTACCTGAGTCACAGTCTCGTGTTTGACATAATCACATTACTTTATGTATCATATGGTGACATTATCAACAGGTTTGTCAGAATAAGTATTTGTATTGTATGTTTCAGCAAACTGCAGATCATGTTCAATCACTTCTTTTTAACCATGAATATATAGAAAAGTAACATTTCTGAACTGCTGCAACTTGTTCTTATTGTGACTGGGGTCACAGGGTTGGGCTTTAATAAAACACTGATTCCAGACAAACATACAACAACAGCACACAAAAACCTGTCACCATATTTAAAGTCGTGTTTGGTCACCTGACTTCCTCCTTTGCTCACTACATAATTAATAGGGCCACTAGAGGGCGCTATTCATACAGACCTATATGGACGTTTAATAGGTGAGAGCTGTGTGGACATTTTATTTTGTGATGAGTAATCTGTTACAGATCACCTTTTGGTCTCTTTGAATTCCAGCCCTTCCCATTACTGCCAGCGAGCACTCCAGAAAACAGAGGAACTTTTTTGCTTATTTGTCATCAACTTTTTATTACCTGGCATATACGGGAGAGCTGATGAGAGCATATGATTGGCAAAAATGCAGGGACAGGACCCACAGTTCAACACTAGGTCACTCCAGAGAGTGCGTTTGGCCACTAATTACTGTGCATTCCAGATTAGTATCATGGTTTTCTAATGAGACACTTTTGCTCCATAGGCCTGTTAGACAGAGGTGAGTTTGGGGTGAGAGCACAAGAGCTGCAAAGACAAACTTTTTTTTTTGGCAATAATATCTTGCCCTCTATCTGATCATGCATGTGCACTGATCTTAATATGAAGTTGTCCCTTCAGCTTAACCTGTAATAGAGAAAGCATAAGGATGATGGGCTATATCTGCTGGGGATAAGGCTAAACTTGGAAATATCTGAGCTACAGTATCACAGGAGAGCTTGTGTTTCTCATACTTTAAATTCTGCAAACAAGTGACAGAGATGAAGAGATGCAGGAAGGCATAGGTGCACAGAGATACAGCGAGAGAGCCAGACACAGACACAGACAGGGAGAATGTGCGTGCAAGGGCAAAAACAACATTGATCTCACACCACTGCTGTTTTTAAAGTGGGCCACTGACCAAGTCTGTCAGAAAACCAGAGGAACAAACAAAAAAAGCAGGCCTGACTTGTCGGAGTGAATGTCTGTCTGTCCCGTTCCCAGTAAAGGCCATGCCAGCAAGGGTGTCTGGCATAGCTTATCACCCCTCTCTGTTTAGCTCACAAAGGCCAGACACGCTTCAACGTGAGCTTGTTCAGGAAACTGAAAGTCAAACCATCTGACCTCTAAGCCTGGAAGCATTAATACAATCACAAAAAAACATGTACAACCTTTAATTTGTGTTGCAGCTAGCTTGAACCGCAGGGAGGAAAATGGATGATGAAATAATGCACTGTCTTTTGATATTGGATTAACATGAAGGCCTTTTGCTATGGTCTGTCCATGAAAACACATAGGAAGTTTTCTATTTTCTATTTACCCAGTTTAACAGCCCGGTGAGTCCCCAGTCCCCAGCTGCAAGTTTAAATAAGGGCTCTGCCTTTGTGGGCATTGTGTAAACATACTATATGGCAGCTCCTTCCAAGGCAGATGTAAGGAACAGGAGGAAGCTTCCAGGGGCAGACCATGTAAACACAGGTTTTTCCATCAGCACTCTCAACCCCATTTTTTTTCTCCTCACCCTAGGAAGGCTTTGTTCTCTGCCTCCTAATCTTTTGAAATGTGAAATTGGGTCTCTTTCAGAGGGATAAAGTGTATTGAGAAGCCAAAGCTGATCAGCTCTCAACAGCATGTGACAAAGCCACACATTACAGTCTAAGTGGGGCACGGAGAAAAGAAGCTGAATCTTGCCATGCTTTTTATACCATCTAATATAGCATAATAGAAGACACGAGGGCTCCATCTCTCGATACGTCTGTTTTAAGCTATAGGCCGTTAGCGGCAGGGGGCTGACAGATGGGATTATTTGAAATTCATTGAGGTCATTTTCAAATGAAAAATAAAAACTCTCTTGCAACTACACTTTCTCTATTTCATAATGAACTATTTTACTTTTGGTGGTCAGATGATATATTACAAATTAATTGGCGCAGAGGCAAAATGCTCAAATCTTTTCTATTACTTTGAAGTTATCATGTTTAAGCTAATGAGTGAAATAACTGCAGCTCTGCCCAGCCGCTGCAAATGAATTAATCTCACAGTCTAATTATTCTCACCTATGACTGCTTGTGGCGTTGTCAGGGAATATGACTGCAGAGAGTGAGATAAAGTGACAATGGGCGTAGTGTGGACAATATGGAAACTATTTTTCCAGTCTTTGCCCTGACATATTAATACAAAACCACAACATTGCAGCATTCAAAACTACACTGAAAAGTGCATGACTACACCAGGACTGCATAATGAGTCAGCAACTGGGCTAGAGAACTGCCAACACTGAGTAAACTGCCCATGTGAATGGATCTCAGTCATCCCCTTGAATTTGTTCTCAAATTGAACTCATTGTCAGAATCTGTTCTTTGTCAGTTTGCCTGATAACACACTATGGGGATTTCTCAGTGGGAACAAAGAGAACAGGAGCTCACCCTCTATTTCTTCAAGCTTTGTACTGTATAAGGACTGGTGTCGTGAGCCTCATGTCAAGTGAAGATGGCTTTAAGTCATTGCCCCATTACAAACTAGTTCTTTGACAACAAAAGTGCCCTGCTGACCTATGTTAGGCAGAACTTCAGCGTTTTCAAACTTAACCCTGTTTTCCCACGTTCTGTATTCATGTACCTACTGGGAAAAACATTTTTTTCTCTTTTAAATTGGTGCAGTATTTAGTGAGATTGCTGCAGCCAGCAGCCATGAAACAGGCTGCAATATAATGGCTTTGGAAAATTGCACACCATCAATGTATGTCAGCTATGTATGCCAGCAAAAAGTGCTTGTTTTTGCCAGAGACAGACTCAGATTGTTACCTCTAAGTGTCTGACATTATGGAAAGATTGCAAAGTCTGAAGTTTTGAAATGTTTTTCAGAGGTGACTTGTTGCTGGAAGGGAATTGGGGCAAGGAGTTTCAGGAAGGATTTGTTGTGTTGTTATCTGAAAAAAATCTATAAAATCTGTAGTTTGGGCATTTCAAATATTTTCCAACAAAATGTTGAGCAACGCATTGCACAGCTTTCATCAACTGCCTTTGTTGGATACAGACAAGATGAAGTTGTGGCCATTTGTGCCACAAATAGATCCACTCTGGTCCAAACACTGCACATTGCGGACCATCAGGTCTGTTACCAGCCATATCCTATATTGACGTGCCCCCCCCCCCCAACATAGCAAACATAGTGGGTGTAATGTAAGTACCTAAATGTTTGTGAGTAGAAAGACAATCATGGCAGAAGCTAATAGTAAGCCAGTAGTACATGGTAGGTGGTACACATCAACTCATATATTTCTGATGATAAAATATCTATACTGATTAAATAAAATCAACACTGCAGCACGGAATACTGGACCGATTTCAAAAACTGTCCCTGTTGGTCATTAGACAGTAAATATAAAACAGTAGGGTCCAGATTTATATACAACAAAGTTCCCCTGTAAAGCCAATGTGGCGCTCTGATTTTGCATAATGACAAAGGGATCTCTTTTCCTAACACTAAGAGCACACAGTACTTACAGTCTGCTGTGTTATGTTGTTGCTCTCTTTAAACCAAACACTGCTACTGCTGCCAACCCCTTGTAGCTTTGGCTGCAGGTCAAGCCCATTTCACTGTATATGTAATCCTGGGAACAGCTTGTTTCTTGAAACATTTGACAATTAAAAGCAATGAGTGGAAAGTGGTTCTGAACTGAAAGTTGTTTCTTGGCCTTAAACTTAATCATTGCCATTACATCATTACATGTACACTGTGGTGGCTCTCCCACATCGAGTCTTTTTGCACTTATATATATATATATAATTTAATATGCAGCCCGGCCATTAAAACATTGTGATATATCCTTGTGTCAAATATACTTTACTGCCTCTGTTGTGACACCATATTGCCTTTAAACTGTGCTAAAAGTGAATATTATTAAAAAATATCTCTTTCTGCTGACTCTATTTTAAGTAAATCTTAAACTTGTAGATCACAATAGTTAATATGTTTCTGTAACAGCTTAATGCTGTGCCATGAAGCAGTGCAATAAAAATGTCAGCGTCTCTACAGCTCCCTATGGCTGAATCTTTATCACAATGATTTCTGGGAGCACTAAGGCATCTGCACACATGTTGGCTTTTTGTGCTGCAGAAATGGCTCCCAGCACTACAGAGGCTAATGAATGATGGTTTCAAGGCACACGGCACACTTGAGAGGCCACCGCAGTAAGTAAGGCAGATCATTGAGTAAAACAAAAGGTAAATCTGCATTATTAAGAGTCTGAAAATCTCGTTAGAGGTCCTCATCTCCTCTCAGTTCAGACCAGACATAGCCCCTGGCAGTCACGGGCATGAGCAAAGTTTTACATGTTGCATGCATTTAGCTAAGTCATTTTTTCTCTTAGCTTTGAGCTCAGGAAAAACTCCTTCTTCCTTGGTATAGTTATAGGTTAAGGACATGATACTGCATGTCTGACAGCCATACTTCTCTGAAGACTTCTGACTAAATATTTCTGTGATTTCCTGTAGCTGAAGCAATAGACCCCATGTGTTACAGGGACTTTCCATGCTCTCCCTCCCCCTCAGGGAGTGGTACTAAGTACTGTATCCCCCTCCCTTGTTTCCCTTCTCCTGTCCTCAAGTTCAGGAGGCAGCGGCAGCCCACCAACACCCCATGTCACCAGACCCCCCTATGAGGTCACCACCACCATTACCCAACTCTACACGTGAACCAGACTACTTTCATGGAGCACAGACTCCCCACACAAAAACACAGTGGCTCTTGTGTGTGCTCTCTGTGCATTGGCAGGGCTTGCTCAACACCTGGTTTCAATAACCATACAAGTGGGAAAAGATGAACCTTGTGTCCACTTTGCTTTGTTTGTAAACTGAAAAACAGGCGGAATTTTAAGCAGCTGTTTCATTCTGATTACTTCAGATATCTGACAAACATAAAAGGGAACATTGAAAAAAAAACATGATTGTGTTCTGGAGGAGGTTGTGGCTTTACACCATATGTCCAGCAATGATAGGAATGAAATCAAACACAGACTTACAATTGTGTGAGGGGAATGTTCCCTGTTTTCACTAAAAATAATTTTAGATGTCTAAGAGATTTCATGAAAAACCTTTTTCTCCCACTTGTGTGTCACAGCCTCCCTAATAAAGGACACATTGTTTTAATTCACAAAACCCCAATCAAAAAGCTTACCCTACCTCTCTGTTCTGGTCGGTACACACTCCCGACATTCATACTGGGGTTCTCAAGGCCAGAGTTTGGAGAACTTCTGCCTGGTTGGATGGGCTGCTGGAAAGGAGGCTGGGGTCTTCCAAATGGAGGAAACTGCTCGTACTGAGGGCTCCTGACTGGTGGTTGACGAGCGGCTGCTGTCCTGTCCACAATCACTGCCTGGTTGGTATCAGGTGCAGGGACAGCAGGAGCGGTCTCCCCGTTGAAGAGACTGTGGGTGTACCTGTGGTCCAGACCATCTGTGAACGGTGGTTGGGCGGCACGTGCGGGAACCACAGGATTGGGCCCATAGCCATAAGACTGGAAGTAACGGTAGCCATCTTCAGAGAAATCAGAGGGAGAACCTGGGAGCACTGGGGCCTGGCCACCTCCATACCCTCCTCCAGGGTATAGCTGTCCAGCACCATACCCCCCACCTGCAAATCCTCCACCAGCGTATCCTCCACCGCCATATCCTCCACCAGGAACAGGCTGAAAAGGCGGCTCATAGCTCCTGACCGGCCCTTCGATAAAACTAGGGTCATAAGGTACTGGTTGGAAAGGAGGCTGTGGAGGAAATGGGTTCTGCTGATAGGATGGTATATTATAAGACGATGAAGAAAATGACGATGACGATGATGATGATGAAGATGAAGAGCCTGTGGATGGCCTGAAGCGAGTGCTCGTGGATCCTTGGAACTGGCTACCCCCCGTGCTCCCTGCAGTTTGCCTCCAGTTATCAGGCACTTGACCAAAACCAAAAGGATGCCTAGCCTGCCCTCGGACAGTCTCGGAGGATCCTCTTGATGGGGCCTGACGGCGGACATTGCCTCCCTGAGGTCTCCTAGACGATCGTGCACTAGAGTCTGCAACAACCACCCTGGGAGCTCTGTCCTGGGCCCCTGTCCTGGCGGGGACATATTCAGCTCCACTGTTCAGCAGGCTAAACAGCCGACCATTGTTCTCCCACTGAATTACCTGCCTCCAAGGGGTGGCAGAGCTGTCCTGCCCCTGGCCCCGACTCTGGCTCTGCCCCTGAGTCTGTGTGGCAACCTGAGCCTGCCCCAAGCCCAGCAGGACAAATACCAAACATGCCACTACAACAGGCAACATACTGGCTCCTAAGACGCCACAGCTAACCACACAGAAAAAAAACCTCCAGTCCACCAGCAGCTCAAACTCAAACCACCTGTAGCTCTGTCAATAAAACATGTGTATCCTCTTCCCGCGGGTACAGCTTTGGTGTGAGTGTTGAGACAGATGCAGGGTTGAAAAGTAAGCCTGTTGTTGAGTGCATCTGCAGGTCTTCAATGCCAGCAGTGGAGGAGGTCGAATGTGCATTCAGGAGCAAGCTCACCCAGGAGAGTGAAAGTGGGCTTCGGAAGACCCACTGGTGGTGTTACCATCTGTTAGTGCTATGAGAATATGTCCTGACTTCTTGTCGGTCTGCTGGCTCGGCTGTCAGTAGACTGAGCATTGCTCTGTGCCTTCTGGAAAGAAGTGTGTGTGCACTGCACGACTGCAAGCTCCTATTTGCCTGATTGCTTACAATGGGCTGTGAAAAAATCTCAAACTTTTTTTAAGGAGAGGTCCCACATGGCCCTAGTGCTAGTGATGTTTCCTGGCCTGCAGCAGCCAGGGCTCCATGAGGCTTCCAGAGTCAACATTACCATCTGCAAAGGCATTCAGACATATAACATCTCATTTTCAAGGGCTTTGCTTTCTCTTCTTATCCTGTGCAGAACACACATAGATAGGGGCCATGTTCTTGATTTTTCCACAGGTATTTCAAAAGCTTTTTTTGCTCTGCCTTTAAACCTTCAGAAATTACAATAACAACGTGCTGATGGGAAATTACCAAATTGGTAGCTGGGGCACCACAATGATGCAATATAAAAATGTGTCAAAGGGTTCTTTGAAACTTGATCCTTTTGCAAAAAGCTTTTTATGGGACAATATCAGTGTAAGGCAGCTTTTGGTCAAAGAAGGAGCAATACATGGATTTACTGTCTGGTAATGTACAACAGGACTTGATATGGATAACTACGTAATGTCCCTACTACACAATCCTCTATTCATGTGGCGGGTATGTAAGGAGATGTGGTCTGCATCCTCCACCCTTAGAAATATCAAAGTGAGGTCAATTAGGAAATTGTTCAAAAAACACTCCTCCCTTGAGCACACACACACACACACACACACACACACACACACACACACACACACACACACACACACACACACACACACAC
>JAOWBC010000001.1:21775590-21799654 GCA_028566105.1 Hypoplectrus providencianus
CACAGAACAAACACATTCTAGTGGGCCTGACTTGCATGCAGATGAACTTGTGCTAAACTTTGATTCTGCACTGGGCCGCGACCCCTGTACAACAGTATGTTATGAATACACAAGTCATCACAGCCTTACTTACTCAAGTGTTCTAAACCTATAAGATCAGCAAAGAGCAGTTATTGCTAGCTTAAACTCTGATCCTATCCAGTATCAGCTTCCATGCAGTAGGGAACTACTACATGGTGCCCCTGGAAACTATAATTTTGTAACTTATACTGACTTATTAACTTGAAGCCATGGCATTAACGCTGAGCTACTGCTGTAGGTAGGAGTTAGCCGAATATGCTAATGATAACATTTACACTATTTAATCCATTCCTTGTATAGCAAATTATTTAATGTAACAAATTCTGATTATTGTTATTGTGGAGATGGTGCATTGCACCGACAGTATGATGCATGTTTCTTTAAATGTTCCATTGATAACATTTAGGTGCCTGTACAATCATAGTTGTCACTGGTCATGCTAATAAAGGTATTAATTCCACACAAAACCCTTTTTACCATGTGATGTATGGATAAGAGCTTTTTTCTACATAAGTTATGTATAATAGCTATGTTATGTTATATCATATTTATAAAAGAAGAAGAAAAAATGAATATTTATATAAAGGATCACAGAAGAGTCGTTTCTGCCAGACCAGACTTTAGTTCTCTCTAAATCCGTAAAGTCTCTCCACCTTCTTTCCCCCTCTCCCCCTCTCCCCCTCCCTCCCTACCCAGACAGAGTGATTGATCTGATACGCCATTGAGTCAGATTACATTATGCAGTTCTCACTGATAAGAGAATAGCGAAACAACTATTTTCTTTCCCCTTATCTCCTCCGAGAGGCTGTGTTTCTAAAAGGAGAACTAGCCTCCCTGGCCAGATATCATTATTCATTTTGATCCGAAGACTTCAGTACTGATTACATTTTATAGGCTCTGAAATTTCACACCAATGGTCAGCAGTAAGACTATTGCACTCTGAAGGATAAAATATAAAAAGAGAAATCACATGAAACCAAGTTACACAAGGAGAGAAATGTGGAGCATCTCAATCATTTCAGTCAGGTGTTGAATGTGGAGCTTCTTCCTCAAATTCCACCTTTAAAACCTCGTCTTGTTTAAAGTCAGGGGGTTAGGACGGTAAGTGTGGGAATTTAGGATTGATCACACTCTCCCACCCTTCGGGAAGAACCTAGATTCTTATCCTGCTACTCGTAGGAGGGGTTGAAGGCGTCTGATGTTTATTATGCAGAATGATTACAGCTGAGAAATACCACAAAAACAAGACATAACTGAGATTATCTACTGTGTGCGGAGAGATCACTACATAATACAGAAATCTAATTTCACATTGATTTAAGACCCAAAATAAGAACATGTGGAATCAATCTTAAACTAATAGATGCTGGATAGTCCCAATAGGATGACAGAATATCTCTGCCCCATATACTGTCAGAGGCCAGTGTTAAAGTGTGTTTTTTTTTTAAACCGTTATTTATCCAGGGAGGGCTGGACTGAGAACATTTGCTCTGTTGCAATAACGCCCTGCTTCACAGTCACATGCAGTCAGACCTAAAAGCTGCTCAGTCCAAACACAGCCCTTTTACTGCCAGCCCCTGTACAGCTCCACTGAAGGGCCTGGTGCCTTGCTCCACAGCACTGTAGCTGAATCAGGGTTGTGCAATAAATATTTCACAAACACATGCTGCCTTGGCCCAGTGGAATGGCAGAATATTTCTGTAATGTATGCTGCTATGTGGGGTCAATGCCAAAGTGCTTGAGAGAAAAGAAAGAGAGTGAGAGTGCTGTGCAAACCCACTGCACAGGCCAAGCCAAAAAAACAACTGGAATATTTGCTCTGGGCTGCCTGATTTAGTGTTCTGGCATTGTGGATTAAGATGGGCAGGTTAAAACACTTCCCAGGCATTTCCTGATGATCACATTGTAGGCGGATAAATGTTGGCAGACGAACCTATGAACATGACCTGATAGAGATGACGGCGTGAGGTCATGCTCTCTCCTCCCTCTCTCGTCTTCCACTGTGCAGGATCCCAAAGAAGACTCCCATCTATTCATTTTCACTGAAATTTAAACTGGATTACAGTCATTTTTTTTAGAGAAAATACTTGCCAAATTAGATAGGCTGGGTAGTCTAAACAGTGTAGGACAAGTTGTGAATTTCAGGAAAGTAATAAATTATAATACATGAATGATAATTTTCCAACAGCCTCTCGATATGTAGCTTAAACCTCCTAATGTGGAGCTTTAGATAAAAGCTTATCGATGCAACAGAGGATAGCAATAACATGCTTGGCCTAACCTTAAACCAAATTCCAGATAATAAAGTTGGAGTGATGAGACTGGTATCATATAAAACCAGATGACAGGCATGTTGGGAAGGGCATGGATATGTTCAAAGGCCTCCACTGACTTCTCGCCTCAAGATATCTAAATGAAAATGTGCATACCAATCAGTCTCAAGAGATATGTTATTATGCAGATATTATGCTATTTCATGTGGTTTGAAGTAAAAAAAAACATGCAGTTTTTGTTTGTGTATTGTATTCGAACAATTTTCAGGTCAAGTTTGTTCATTTCTTTATCACATTTTATGTTATAGGCAATTAAAAGGACAGATTGGGAGGGAGCCAATGCAAGAACACAAAAATATTTACATGTGTTTTTATAAAGAAAATAATAAATCCTAGCTAATCTCAAGCTAACCAAACACAAACAGAGAGACTTTGGGGCTATTCTATAGGTCCCAACCATTTTTTAAGTCTGGTAATAAAGAATTTATGATCAGTTGTATCAAACGGCGTGCTAAAGTGCTGAAATAGTGTCGTCCCTATTGTCTGCTGCTACTAACAAAACACTGAACTTTTAAAAGAGCTGAGTCACTGCTATGAAGGGCCCTGAAACCAGATTGAAAATCTTCAAATATATCACTCTTACTTAAACAGGGATAGAGTTGCTGGTAAACAACTCTTTTCAGTATTTTGGATAGAGAGGAAGCTTGAAAACGGGCCTCTAATTAGATATGCGCCAGTTCATTTTACAGGGGTGACGAGTGGCTTCCACCCACAAGTTTGTTTACATGGCTGGGAGCTGCAACAGCTGGGGGTGCATACCGGACCAGGACTGTGGATGTACAGCAGAGGGAAGTCCTGCAGGTCCAGAATGTTGTAACCTACTTCTACATGCCCGGGCCCCTAAACTGTATTGGGGTTGGATAAATTGGATATAATTGGGAAGCTGAGACTCTTGTGGATTCAATGATCCCGGTTTCATTAATGTGTGATGTTAGTCCCCATAGCAGCCATTTGACTGCAGTGAGACCATTAAATACAAACTTGACTCTGCTGTATAAAATGCTGCCGAAACTTTACAACCACAAACTACAGACAGACTGTATAGCTTTCCTCTGTATCATATCAATAAAAGTATTTTATCAGCACTTTCCAGAACACAAGTGCTTACCATCCAATTGCTGAAAAATGCAATTTTTGCAGAAATCTTCAGAACGTCAAAAGTTTTTAATACCAAATCAAAGCATAGCCTGTTCGATGGTCTTCCTCAAGGTCTTGGTGTGTTATTTATGTGGTGTCTTTTTCATGTATGTATTTATTCATTCACAATTTCAAAGATCAAGAATGGTCTTTCATTAATTAAGCACCGAATGTATGTAACAAATGTTAACCCAAACAAATTCAGCAATCCAAATGAGCATGGGCATGACCATCTTATACTTCACTCATATTTTCTTTCTCAGCCATACAGTCCAGCCTTTTAACATTTCATTGGGCACATAAGAAAACATATAAAACATCCAGATTCAAAACACATCTGGATGATTTTACTGCTATATGGCATCAATAGCTGACCTGCTATTCCCCTTTTGATCCCCTTTCTCCCCCTAAAAAACAGAAATGGGTATAACTGGGTCGCAGAGTGAGCCTTTACATGGTCTACATGTTTCTTGTGTGTGTAATGGAATGCAACTCAACTTTCCCTTGCAGCCACATCTTAACTGACAAGAAATCAACAAATTACTGCCCCCTTGTGGGTCTATTTATGGTCAAGAATGCTAAGAGACTAATGCTCCCTCCATATCTTTTTCTATCAAAGATTTCAAATGTTTTTGCAGCACAGATTGGCATCCAGCAGCTTTAACTGTTGCTGAGAATTGTTACCTGTCAATGCACAACTCCTCATAATCCTTTCACACATTTATTTATCTTGTTTGTGTCAACTGTAGTCACGGAAAGGAAAATCCTCTTTGTTATCACAGAGATAATCTCAAATAAGCGATAGAATAACTGGCATTATTCTCACATTAAATTCCTGATAATGCACAAGTCTTATCTGTTGCCAGATATAATAAATTGCACTGTATGTATGAGGACAATAAGCTCACATTTAGCTTTTGTTGGTGAAAGATAAGCACATAGCTGTGATGAGGGGATGGCATGCAGCCTCAGTTTGCACTTTTGGGTGTGAGGGTAACTGCACACACTGAGGCCTTTTAGTGTCGCTGCACCCTCTGATTTTATGTGATAGCTACTAAATATAGTTTGCAGTATATTACTGTATGTAAACACTTCAGCACAGGGACAGTCAGCTACTTTAGCACTTGTCAACACCTTTCTCTTTCTAGTTTTATTGTGTATGAGCTTCCCTTGGCAGCCATAATAGCCCTGGAATGCTGACTTGGGATCTGCTTTGCCAGACCTCTCCTCTCTTGTTAACTATGTTGAGTCCAGGTCTGAATTAAAAAGCAGTTTCAGTACTTTTTTTTTTAAGAAGCCACACCAGCTCAGTCAGAGTAACAACAACAGTGTGTTTGATTCACTTTAGGATGAGTTATTTGTGTTTTTGCAATTTGCATTTTAGAGCTTTAACTAAAGGAATACTTCACCTGCAAAATATCACTTTGTAATTACATTGCTCAGCCTATGCTAACTTGAATTCTTGAAAAAAACAAACCCAACATGTTTTTCACATATGCCTCACAGTGCACGAAGAATCCAAAATCAAAGAATACTTTTATGAATTGAGGTTAAGGAGACTGTGTTCAACAACAGCGAACGTTTTTTCAAGAAATCCTTTTACAAATTCTCACACAACCTGGACAATATAATCCAAGTCTTATGTACCCAGTGGTTTACTCATACTGCATGCACTTATAAGCACGTGAACTGATACACCCATTTTAAATGTTGCCAGACAATTGAATGGACATTGTCTGCAGGGTTAGATTGTGGTCGTACAGGCCTGCTCCACCTGCTGGCAGGAAATCATTGTTTTCAGCGTATTTGGCCCAACAAAAGTGGTTTCCATTTATTTGAAAAAGGTCATATCTTACTTACAATTGTGCCACAAAACCATGGTTGATAAGGAACCTACCTGCTACTGTTGCAAAGTAATTTCTTTCGGGATAAATAAAGCTTTTGAATCTTGAATCTTGAAAACTTGATGGCTACATGTAGTGGCTTTGTAAGAACCATCTTCCTCTCCTCCCACCTGCAGTAAGAGCAAGTTCTTGCACTTGATTCATTTATTAATGCCACATTGGGGATATTCAACCCTGCATTTAACCCATCCATTTTACACACTGGTGAACACAACATTTAAGCAGCAGTGGGCAGCACATTTCTTGCCTCATTTCTTTGTTTTTCCTTCACTTTCATTCTCTGAAACCCCGCTTCTGCCTGGGTGTTTATTATTATTTAAAGAAGGCAGAGGGTGCTGCTAAACAACATGTTTATATGGCTGTTCAGTCAGTTGGCTGATGACAACCTATTGGTCTACCAATAGGGCAGAGCAGACCCTGATGATTATCCCTTATAATGCCCATTCCATTGTCTGACAACATATAAAGCAAGTGAAACATGCCAAAATGCAGCTAGACTAGCAGGCCAAATGGATTGATGGGAGAAGCTGGTACAGGCCGTGGGCTTGATGGTCCATTATCATTTTCTTTCGAAAAGACAGAAAGATATTTAAATTTGAAAATCTTTGAAAAAAAAAAAAAGAGTAAATATTGCCAACTGCAATTGTTTCAGGTGAAATCTGAATTCTTGCTGCATCTTCGCTGTGCCCTTTGCAGGGGGCGGGAATCCTTAACCAAATAATAAATACACATACAAAGGAATCAATGACAGGAACGACTTATTATTCCTGCCATGGTGCACTTCTTGGGTCTTTATCAAGCTGCAACCTCCCACCCCTATTTTCCAATACCGTACCTTTCGCCCCTTTCAGCCCAAGCGACTGGGTTCTCCTCTTCTTGCCAGATAAGCAGACTGCCCTTTCTTCACTGGGGAAATGCGAGAATAAAAATGCAGGATTTGTCCTCTGCGTTAAAAAAAACAACAAAAAGCAGGACCCCGGCTCCTTGTCCTGCAGCTGAAAATGTCATCCTAGCCCTGCAATAAATCACATGGGGTTGTGAT
The DNA here is from genome assembly GCA_028566105.1 of Hypoplectrus providencianus. Classification (NCBI taxonomy): domain Eukaryota; kingdom Metazoa; phylum Chordata; class Actinopteri; order Perciformes; family Serranidae; genus Hypoplectrus; species Hypoplectrus providencianus. The sequence continues at coordinate 21,782,088 of JAOWBC010000001.1, forward strand.
GTGTTTACTTATTACAGTGAGGTGCATCGCTGTCATCCACACTCTTATTTACTCCCCTGGCCCTCTGCACGCCCCCCAAACACACTTCCATTTCTGCTAGCTCCCCCTCCCCCTCGTCTACCACACCTTTCCTCTCTTTGTGTCTCTCTCATCATTGCAAATGTGTATAAATCCCAACATGTATGCAATCTTTAAATAAACTCACATACACGGCACAATATTCTGTCTGAAAAGTCCAATCAAGCAAAGACTTTCATCAGACAATCAGAAGCCTGCGCCTAGAATACTCCAACGAGAGTTTGCTGCCGTTAGGAATGGTGCAGTCAGTGTGTAAGTGTCTTAACAAATTGGCACCAGACACCAAAACCAATACACTGTAGAGAGAGAATAAAGGCACACTCTCTTTATCTGGAAGTACAAGCACTTGTCAGAGAAACACAAAACAAAATTGGTCGTAATAAGCACAAAGCCATATTTCCAAACGAGCAAACACCACTTTGTTTCAAAGATCAATGTTAGTTAGAGGTGATGTCATTGAATATCAAAAGGACTCACGCAGCATCGATGGAAACACATTTTCCTCAGTCGCTCATTAGTGTAACTGCACTGGTTGTCCCATGCTGCATAAAGTGAAATAATAACTAATGTTTCCTTTTGTTGAGCTGGCTTTAAGCAAGAATCTCTCCTTCCTCATCCTCTTGCATCACTGAAGGTGCTCAGTGGTCGACACTCTGAAGCACCAGGCAGCTGTCAGACATGAGTGTTTCTGGCTTTGTGGATACAGCACCAGAGGTGCTTCGCAAACTCTTTACCAGGGGTAAGAAAAAGACAAAAAGTGCATTGTTCATGTAATTTCTGTTTACTCTAAAGAGGTTCCCAGGGGTTAGAGTAGGGCAGCGAAAGGAGGGCGCGACATGAAAGTGGCAGGAGTTTGATAAGAGCAACAGCAGGCAATTACAGTTCAGCAGCTCACCAGAGAATTGGAGGCTGTAACCTGTTGTTGGGACAGAGCCATCACTAAATCTGTGGCGACGGACAATGCTGCCTGATCTGTTATTTGCTGTTTCTTGCTTTTACGTTCAAATTTTCACAAGCCAAAATACAGGTCTGGTGTTCTCCAGTGTCTGCAAACACTGTAGCAACAACAGTAGCCACTTTCTGTCCTTTGTAGCTCGCTACAATATCTGCAATTTATTTAATGAAAGGTGCAATCAAAAGTTTTTCCCCTTCCACTGTAACAGTGTGTAATTTGATGGAATTTAATCTTCCACTCTCTATGCCTCACAGAGGGACTTGTGTGTGTGTGTCTGTGTGTACAGTTAATGTATGAACACCACCATCACTCTCTGTTTGAGGTTACAGTTGGCCCTGTGCCCTCCCTCCAGCTCATTTGGTCTTGCATATGTGATTGTTGTTATTTAAGGGTGCTGCAATACTGAGTGAAGTGAACATAGTTTGGAATCCCATGTAATGTCAATGTTTTGCTTCTTATCTGTAATAATGTCTGTATCAACATAGATTAATACAGCATATCTCATACACCTGATGCATTATTTAAGTTTGAACTAATTTTGCCCCCCCCCCCCAAAAAAAAAAAAAATATTGTCCATGTGGTTGGTGTCCCCACAGTGTTGCATGGTAGGAGAGACTATTGCTGTAACCATTTCCCTCAAACACCTTTTGATTTTGTTTTGGGTTTTCTTTGTCCAGTAATGAGTGTAAATGCCTCTCAAACATAGCTGAACCACCTTGATATATTTTGGTGCTTTATATTTTGGGAACACGTTTTTCTTTGGGCAATGCAATAAAATTTCTATCTTTAATTATGTTCAGCTGCTATTCCCTCATCTAAAGAAACAAGCCAGTTAATTCCAGCTGGCAGTATACATAAAATGAGCATATATAATAATCATAGGCATTATTGTGCATTTGAGAAACCTGTCTGTTTCAATCCACACAGAATTTGATGCTCAGCTCCAAGGTTTTTTTTTAAACTTATGACTGATGGTGTCTTTTATTTCGGTTTAACTGCAGTTCAGAGGTATGTTTTTCTCTTTCTGCCGTTTCAGTTGTCAGTGAACCATCGCACAGCATTTTGTTCTCCATGTCAGTTTTTTTTCTTTGCAAAACTTCCATACAAAACAACATGTATTTTTAAAAAGGACTTTGTGCAACCTAAAAGCACAAAAGACCATTAAAAATGTACAGTGGATTAGTCCTTTCAGCCATCACGCTGTACCCAATTCCAAACTTTTAAACAGCAGTGCTATATTTAATGTTAGTTAGATTTTGCACAAAGTAAATTATCCACAAAAAAGGAGAGTTCTTTCTCGTCCATCTTGCACAATAGGTGTAAAAAAAAAAATCTGGGTATGAAAGCTATGTCCATGGCAACATTTGTCATCATATGCATGGGGACTGGATCGGACAAAGCCTTTATGTTATTTAGGAGAAGAGGTCAATGAGCTGTACCTGACAACAAGATGGTCATCCAGCCACAAATATGTGCAACTGCATTCAAAAAAGGTTTTGTACTATGCAGGTTAAGACCCTAAGAAGCGGCTGATGGCTCCTGGGCATCTGAGGAGCAGTTTGTGACTATTGGGTCAACATGGATTAACTGGCAGACTGTAGAAAAACTTGCATTTGTGTCTAGGGTTCACATAATCTGGAGGGTGAGGTGAAAGTGAAGAGGTAGAAGAAAATTATAGGGGGAATGGTCTGCTCTCTCTTATTACTGAAAACTTTCCATGAATGAATTTTCTTTTGTCTGATAAGCAAACCCTAACCCTAAAACACTACTTTTAATAATGGATTTATGCGTTTCAGGGCATCACCGTCACTGTCCGTTGATGATAAAGAAGAAAAAATATTGTGCTGCTAAATTACTGGTTTTGTTGATAGCGGTAAATACAGCAGTGTATGCATTAATATATGGTTACTGCAGTCATTTAGGTAATTTACTTATAAATCCTAAACACGATAATGTATGGGCCTTCACTTTGCAGAGAGTTTATATGAAGCAGGTTGTAGAGAATGAGTGAACTCATGAAATAATAGGATGCTTAACTCAGTGAGGCGCAAAAACTTCAATATGTGCAATTAAAGCAAGGCAACACTCATTTTTCAATCCAGTCATGCCTATCAAATTCATCATTCCTTTTCCCATTCTGTATATATTTCATAATTCAAGTCCTCTACACATATATGTGGAACAGATGGGTCAGCAGTTTCTATTTGTGTACTTTCCCTGTCCTATGCTTGGTGTTTCCAGATTATGATGTAGTGCTGCCAGCAGATGAGAGATTGGAGAAGTGGAGCAGGGACCTCAGCACCGCTCGATGGTTACATTGTGTGTGTCAGCAAGATACCGCAAATGCCCAGCGCACACAAACCTGTCTTTTAGACGACGCCTTGTCAAGAGGAAGGTCAGATGAATGTAGAAGGTAGACAAATTACACATCACCACCGACAAAGGAGCAGGAGAACAGCACTGCGAGCCCCGGAGCCTGGATTTGTCTCACATGACTAATGATACCGGCCGATGCTGGATCATACATGTCATCAGTGTTCAAAAGCCTCGGATCCAGCCCCTGAAAGGACTGTTAGTTTTCCTCGGCCCCTGGCCCTCTCCCCTGGGTGGTCATTAGAGGTGGTTAAAATCCCTCCACCTCTCCGCCAGTAGATGGCGTGGGCGATCTGACTGTTCTGCCAGAGGTAGTGGCTAAAGATGGAGGCTCTCTGCTGTCTCTGACTGTCTTCATAAGGATGTTGCTGAGTTACATAAGAGTGCAGTATCTCTCAGCAGGCTCTCCATAAGAAATTATGCGTTAGAACTCAACCCAAACTCTCTGCTTTTATTTCTTTTTGTTACTGCGCAGAGCTGTAGCAGAGAGCCACCAGAATGTATTTTCCCCCTCCCCCCCTGAGTGATAGAGAAATCCTGCTTTGATCACTGACCTAATTAATGAAGCAATTGATGAATGTAAATACCAGATTAGTTATGCAAATGATCACACCACAGAAAAAAAAAAAAAAAATACATTGCCCCCGTTAGGAAGTTCTGAGAGCGCAGAAATTATGAATGCATGAGACAAGATCGTGTTCATGATAAATTTTAAAAAATACAGATAAACAAAAATAAAGCTGTGGATTAGAGTCGGTGGCAGAGGGGTGTTAGGGTGAGAGTGATCTGAATGAGGATGCAGGATGAGGGGCTGTGCCCTTGCTTTCCCTTCCTTTTTGGAGCTGTGTAATGAATCCACTTTGTTCAAGCAATCTCTTTGACACCTTCAGCCCTGTATTAGGCTAAAAGAGTTTGTGCTATATATTGGCAGGCTTGATATCAATGGACGTGTGCTGTCACTGTCATGCAAGTCCAATTAAGTGCAAGGAAAGATGCACAATACAAATACCTTATCCATATTTATATGCAGTGAAAGGGAATTGAAACAACAATTTAATGCAGTGTATGTATGTGCTGTAGTTTATATGTGAATACCTAGAGGTTTTGTCGGTTATATGTATTATCTTTGTGCAGACATGTTAACCTTAAGTATTGTTTATGTAAATGATGTGCCCGTGTTTGTGCGGAGATATACAGAGTTAAGGACAGACATAAGAAAATAATCTAGAGCCATATTAGGAGTGAAGCTGTACTTAGGTACAGCTGTGTTTTAATCTTAATGCTAACACCAGCAGGCTAACTCACTGGAAATGCTTTCATGCTGAAAGTCATCAGGTTTAATGTTTACTGTGTTTACCACCTCTTACTTAAGCAGCTATCTGACCAAGATGATCAAACACATGATTGAGACCTGACAATGGAATAAAGTAGGGGGTCACCACAGTCATTTCTATTCATGCTGAGGTGATCATCCACCAGCAGTTGAGTCATTTCCCTAAAGGCAACAGTGCTGCAAAAAACTGTTTCTGGTAGTTACTGCATAGTGACTTTTTGGGACAGACAATCAAACAAATATGCCCACTATGCATAAGGCTAAATGGGTGAACAACTTTTTGTTTTTGTGAATGTACAGATGAGGGCAACACTATAAACTGCTTCAAGGAAAGTCTGTCCACAGGTTTGATGCCCTCTGTTGTGCTAAACTTTAAACAATTACACTTCTGCCCCTCTCTCCTTAACCTTAAGCTTTCCATGTGCCTTCAAGTGCGGCCTTTAAAACTGCCATGATCATTTTTGCTTTTTGATAAGGTTGCAAAACATGTTGTAAAAACTGTTTCTTTTCTGTATAATGAAAAATATAAGCCAGACATCAGCCAGATCACCACCAGATGAAAAACACTGACCCAGAGTGTTACAACATCTGGTTCCATTCAATTGTCAAGCCAATTTTAAGCAAAGTTTGTTGTGGGGCAAACATTTATTTCAAATTCAGAGTATAGATTCATCATTGGTTGGCGTGTCTAAAGAGGTTGTAGACAGGTTGTTTTGATTTGGCAAGCTTTACTTTGTACTTGCATATTTAGGTAATATTTAATGTTGTCTGGATATAAAGAACAATAATATATCATCCGGGAACTGTTCAATGTTCACTGTGTAAGTGAATACGAGGAATATTAATAGAACCTTGCTGTCAACATACAGGTTTTCTTTTTAAAATGAGCATTCAAATACATAAATGGAAACACATTTAGTGTCATTCTTTGAACATGTGCAATATTGCAGTAAACTTCTTTCATTGAGTGAAAGAGGGGAGTCTTTGATAAATGGTCTAATGAATGGTACATCTGCAGTCATGTCTGAATGTAATGGAAATACATCTGGGGGACCAAGCTGTGGAAGTATTTTTCATTTTAAGTTTGGACAATTTAATTCAGCCTGTTTTGTTTTCACAATAGAAACTGATGTGGCATTCAGTGATTTGAAAGTACTGGTGGTTTAAGTAAAGGATAATTAAAAAAGACTTTCACAGTTTCTTTTTTAGAGATGTGGTATTTTTGTAGACATCCAGGCTGAAACTGTCGCTTCCAGTAAGTCATTATTTATTGTTTTTGGGCGTAGGGGGAAGATGAAGGTTGAATCACTCTTGGTGCAAATGTTAATAGCTTAATATGTGCTGTTGGCAGTACAGAGAAAGATAGGTGGTGTTTGGGCTGCTGCATCCCATCCACTCAGACAGAGTGGGAGGATTTATTCCAGACGATGGAGTAATTTGTGATTTGTGAGAATGCTTCACTAAGCTGGATGGTCTCTTGTTTCAGATTTTTACAGCTACGTCGTTATATACCCAAGAAAATCAAATCATGGATGAAACTAAAATAAACGAATGGCTGCAAATGTATAACTGGGAGGTTGCTGGGTCAAAAAATCTGCACCCCCACTCAAATCTTGGCTTTGAAAGTGAATGAATAATCCCTTCTTCCTAACCCCAACAGCTTAAGCGGAGCTATTTAGAGACCTGCAGTTGAAGACTGTGGTCTTAGTGGGCAGCTCTAACACATGAATGAGCAGCAAACGTAAAGTAGGGCATTTCTGTTGAAGCGAAAGCATACACAGCAAAAAAATCTAGGAACAAATGAGAGTTAAATCTCAACTTTACATGTTAAGGAAAATGTGAGGTAAATATGGATCCCCCCTCCCCCCGCCTTTTAACCCTCCTGTTAAAATTTGAGCAACTGAAGAAAGGTTTTACAAAAAAATGGTAAAGAAAGCTTCATGGGCCACAATGTGAGGAGAAGTAATGATGAAACTAGAAAGGCTTAAAAAAAGGTCCAGCTTTTTAAAATTACCTGAATTTTTTTGGCTGTCTCTGCCATGTACTAATAAGGATCAGAGGCCCTCCATATGCTCCTCATGTCCCTTTCTACACTAGAGACTCCAGGGATTAAGAGGCTTGTGCTGCAAATGAAGCCAAACTGGCCTCGGCTTCACCAGAGCATATAGACAGAGAGAGATTGAGAGAGCATGAGAGAGGCAGAATGATGCTTGTTCTCACCACTGTACTTTCACTTCTTGTTTGAACACACACAGACTTATGGCCGCCTGATCGCTTCCTTTACAAATACACGTGTGTGTTACTTTATAGAAGATATGTATACCACAGCATTTAGACACCGTTACCTCCAGGATATGAAATGATGGCTTTTTCATGTGTCAGGGTTGTTTATGAAGCAGCATATAATCCTTCTAACCTCTTCATAAGCATGTTCATCTTAAACCTTTTAGTAAAGATGTCCTGACTCCCCCTATGACAGTGCGCAGAATTTTCAGGGTTATCAAGGTAGTACAGAAACTGTTGTGCCTGTAGGTGCAGCCATTAATACCATTATCTAGGCAGATTTGCATGGGTAAGTGTGGTACTTTTCTTGTGTAGTTGAGGAGCTGTGGAGGAGGATCTGACCTGAGGCCAAGAAAATCAGACACAAGTGGTCCACCCGCCTGCTAAGATAGGACCCAAAGGCTTACTCTCCCTATTTGCCCTATTCTGTGGTCCTCAAGAGGCAGCTATCATCTTGAGCTACCCGAGTGCCAGAGAGGAAGAAATGATTAAAATTCAGTTTTACCACTTAGATAATTGTAACCATGTCTTTAAAATTCATAACTAAAAAGGATTTTTTTTTAATAGCGTATATTCAACACAACAGAAACAACAGAAAAGGCTGTTTGTAAAAGCCTCTTAACACATGTTAAATGTAAGTTTACCAAAAACCATCCAATTGATGCCTAAAGCTGTCTTAATTACACTTAAATACCAAGGTAGGTCCTGTAAAACATCCTGTTCCTCTGTTTAGAGTACATGCTGAAAACTTTTAGCAATGAAAACTTACAAATCTTATCAAACTTCATTTACTTTCTGATGCATATTATTAACACCGTGCAGATGTATTGACTGGGACCTACAGTAGCTTCCAGTAAGACAGACACTTACTCGGCCCTCCATGGATAAATGTTGTCTTTTTTGGATGCGGTAGAACTGGCTTTACCCTTTTCGTTAACTTCTCCAGGGTCCTGATCCTTTAATGACTAAAAACAATCAAAGCAACAACACAAATGTGCTTCACTCAGCCATTCCAAAGTCAACAGGGGCTCGTGACTTTAACTAACTCCATCAAGGAGGGCTGTAACTTAATTAAACCTTGCAAACAATGTCACGGACCACAGGGGCTGGCACTGCTGCCTTGCCAGTAGTCAAAATGTGAGAGAAATACCATTACCTCGAGTTATTTTACAAAGAAAAAAAATCTTCTGGGGGGAACACACACTGCTTCTGGCTATGATCCTTGAGCAGACAATCGTCACTATTTATTGGCCACTAATTAGGTAATTTGTATTCATTTAGTATCCTAAACTTTTGAAACTGTAATGCAATAAAAATCAAACTCATTCTAAAGTATTTCCCCTATGTATCACAGCAGCAGCATAATGCTGTTTAATTCATTGGGTCTACACTTTATCATTAGAACTTTTTTAAGTCTAACAATAAAGTTTGGCAGTTCAACTTGGCTTAAACCTGTTGAGTGCTGACTTCACCACCTCAGGACTTAGTTATATGATTATAGGCCATTATCGGCTGATCATTAGAACCAGTTCAGCAACGTGGAAAATGGGATGTTCAGCGTTTGTAGTTACAGGTTTGTGGAGCAGACTGCATTAGCACTCACCGAGAAGTAACAAAACTCAGGGGTTGCTTAATTAAAAGAAGCCGGCATCTGTTCAGTGAGCGATTAAATATGAGGGGCATTAACATGTGGTATTTAAACTGAATTTTGGCACTATGGTTTCTTTAACAGATGATTTAGCAAACAGCTGTTGGTTTTTGTGAAATGAGAAAGAGTTTCCATCACTCTGCCAAGCCACTTTGTTAAGATGCTATTTTCTACGCTTCAGGTGCTTGTAGCTCATAAGTCTTGCTTGGCAGTGATGGGTAGTTAAGGAGTTGCTTCTCGGGTCAGGTTGGCCGACCTGAAATGCAATTGTCAGGCTCTGGACTGCGACATAATTTTATAATCCATCACCATCTCACTTCAAATCTGTTTTACTGTTTGCCAAGTCTTCAGCACACAGAAAAAGATTAAGCAGCCCGCATACAGGAGAGAACTGCCTCAAAAAGTAAAGTTCAGTAAAAACTGAACAAAAATAAATTCAGTAGCCAAACTTTCAACTCATAGCAGCACAAAAGACAATATAGCAGCTAATACATGTACATACATGTAGCCTACATTAGACCCATAGGTGCTGGGTTGTGTGTGTGTGTATGTGTTTCTTAGAAGCCAACACATGTATCTCTCTATATGTTTATATAATGATGCTGGTAAAATACAACTACAGTGCTTTTTCCAACCACAAACCTGTTTCATAGCTCAATAAATGTATATAAAAGGCATTTGCCGACTTCTCTCCTCAGTAGACCCCAGGGTCTGAGCCTTTGGAGCAGAGCAGCTCATCCTTTGCTGATGTACCGTGATTTACTTATGACCACAGTAAAGGACAGTCACCACAGAGCCTGCTGGCTATGCTCCAAAATGCCAGGCAGAACAGAGGAGGGAATGAATAGGTGGGATGCTGTGACAGATGGGGCTGGGGTCAGAAGCAGGACAGCAGAGGTATGCTTCACTGAGTCTCACAGATATCATTCACAGATTTACAGAAGCACACGTGGAGAAAGCACATTTTGCGGCATGGCAAGGAATGAAATGAAAGGCTACATTCAAAAGCTTCAGTTTGTTTTGAAAATGTTTAAAGGAACAGTTTACTCAGGAATTAGAACTGTAACTGGGAGCAATAGGAGACCATTAATGCTGGTAGCTGCTACAGTGACCCCATACTGTGACACTCACGAATGGCAAGCTACTGCTAGCTAGCTGGACTAACAATGCTAATGAGCGCTCCCTCCTCAACAAATTAAGCTAGTCTCCTGGTGGAGTGGAGTGAGGTGGATCGATGGTTAAACCTGCTGCTGCCCACCAGCCACTGTTCAGCTCAGTTTATACAACCAATGTTGTGTAAATGCTTGTTGGGATTAGCTAGATAACCAGCCCACTAGAAGAAGAGCAAATAAAGTTGTAATTCATCTGGTAAGATTAGAGTTTTAGACAGGGGAGCCAAGACAAGAGTTTTTTGATTAAGCATCAGGTTGTGTGAATTTTACTAACTCTGGCTATGGTTGGCTCTTTAAGATTCATACCACTTCAATTCTCATTTGGTCATTTCTGCAAAACATCACTTCAGTGAGTCCTTGATTTGCCACAAGTCCGTTTATTTAGAAGTTCATGCAAAAGTTAGCCCATGACTGGTCACAGTTATTGCACATACATTAACACAAAAATATGAAAAATGTCTGGAGATGATACCTTCTCAATTACAACAAAAGTGTTCTGTAAGTCAGTCTTTCAAAATACTCAGTGCTGCTATGTATGCATCACTGCAAAAGTAGCATTCAAGTGGAGACATGTTTCTCTTCTCCTGGTGATTCCAAGTTTGATTAATATTTATACTTTATGTAGCTCTGATTTGGTCCCCACCATCTTGTTATCAAACAATATGGCTGTCTTAACCAGGTAATAGCTTAGTTTGACGGCCAGTTGCTCGCAAGGTTATGTATGATGAGTCTACTTTATAAGAATTTTGTAACTGCCTGCTGATGGAAATATGAATAATGATGGTAAATCAGACAGCAAATAGCAGAGTTTTTGTTTTTATTTCTTGTTTTCCTGGCTTTGATACTGGAGCATGCAAAGCCAATGACAGAGACATATTAAGGAAGCGCTGGGATTGGATCAAGGGTAGTGGACCTTAAGATGATCACTGCCCACAGCTTCCTCCAACCTCTCAGTCAGACAGCCGGATCAAGCACCACCACGGGCTGTGTGGCTTCCCCAGGAAGAGAGCATGGATAACAGGAGACTGAAACAGATGGAACAGGACTTGATAATACTAATTTGTGTGACAATTATGGCTTTTGTGTAACTTCTAATAAGGTAAGGCATCTTGAACAGAAAAAGGAATAAACTTCACAAAACTAATTTATTTCAAACTAAAACTCGAGAGTATTTGTCTTTATTATTTACCATAATACTCATAATCCCATTGACTGACCATGTCAAGGACAATTAAAGTGGGGGGCATGAAACAAGTGTGTGCATATTGCGTCCACCTGTGCTGAAGCACCTCTCAGTTAAGAGCCTGTCTGCTGTTGCATCCAGACTGCTGCTTCAAGTGATTTTTATTAATTCTCTCTGCCAGCCAGGCTCGTCCCCCTCACCATCCAGCTGCAAGTCCACAATGTGGAGAGTCTTGTCACCTGCCCCTTTCCAGGAACTTAGCCGTCTGTTGGTTACTCAAGCTTGCCCTTAACTGCATCAGCAATGCACAGCTCCTAATTACTTTATAAACACACCTTAGAACATTCTCATTTTTATATCCTTCATCATAAGGGGAGGATACAAGAAGTTTATTTTACTCTTATGACATTGGTTTATCTCACCCCCCTATACGGTGTGATGTTTAATTATTTATTAGCTTTACTTTATCATTCTGGGTTATATTTCTTTCTTTTTTTAAATGTTCTATTTTAAATCAGATTGCCTTGGAGAATGCAAGTATTTCAGAGAAATTGTACAACAAGGTGGTGACATTAGTTGTGTCAGATTAGGATAGTTTAGGACATTTTAAATCACTTAATCAGTCTATAACAACACTTTCCCAGAACTTTCTTTCAGTGTTTTTCAGAGTTGGGAAGTTGACTAGCATCTTGATGGCACAGCACAGAGGAAGGTCTGGGTGGATGGATGGGCAAACAGTTCTCTCCTTCTTCCTGTCTCTATCTATGTACACCCATGGAGTTATAGAGCTCCAAATTTCCACATTTCACATCAGGTTGAATCCTTTTCGACTCTGGTGAAGGAGTCTTAACCAAAAGTGTTTGCTTTTGCTCATACACAGTTCCATTCCACTTCTAAGTAAAGCTCCATGCTATTCAAATGCAACTGACAGGCAGCATTCAACCCATTTGATTAGGAAAGTGAAATTTAAGGAATTTGGGCAAAATAAAACGCATTTGTAGAATAAAGAGTGCATTGAAAGTCCATACAAGTTCACACATTGTTAGCTAGGCTTTTCTTTGTACTGAGTTTAGTTTGATGTAGAAAGATCTGTTTTTAATATTTATTTCAGAGGCTATTATTTGCCTCGGAAAAAAAAAATGAATATTCATTCAGACAATGGATTTTAAAAGAAAACACTGTTGTGCACACAGTATGTATAAAGATGAATAACAATGACTTTTCAACAGTGTTTATTTTCAGTCCAACTTTGCTGAAAGTATTGTGAGTGTATCACACTGTGAGCTACATTAATGAATGAATGTCTGTATTTGTTACGCCCCTAGTAGCCACTCTGTATATCAGCTGCTGTATAAATAACACCATGCTGATCCGTATTTCTCTTTAAAGAAACCCAGATATTGTAAAGTCCATGCAAATATTTGTAATGAAAGGTCTGTCTATGGAATATAGCTGTTGAATTAAAACAGGGTGACACTTCTTGTATATATTATCATAGGACACTCATGTGAAACTAAATAGTCAATTAATTTAAAAAAAAAAAACTATTCATCATCTGTTGAAAACACCATAAACATATATATATTTCATAAATCAACATAATTGGCAAGATATTCTGGAGTATGTGAAACGAAGTCAATATGTCATGTAATACAGTTGCAATGAGAAATATTCACCTCAACAAACTTTGTGATGTTGATGAAAGATAATGACAAAACAAAAAAATATCATGCAAAATAAAAATGTACTTATATATATTTCAGTTATCTTGACAAGACAGGTTGACTTAACTTTGAAGGTCAAATAAAAATGTATTTTTTTTTTTTTTTTTTAACATTTGGAGTATTTATCAACCACCAGCTTCAATAGTTTGTCAAGCGTCTTTTATAACTACGAACAAATGTTTTTGGTAAGTGCTAAAAACCTTTTACACCTTCTGATCAGAATCTCTGCCCATTCTTTGTATGAAAAAGCCTCTAACTAAGGGATGTTTGATGGCTTCTATGCTGCAACTGCTTTCTATAAATCCCACAAAAGATTTTCAATCAGGTTCTATCTGGTGACTGAGAAGGCCACTCCATGAAGTTCCAGAATATTTTTTCTCAACCATACTTTGGTTACTACTACTTGGAGGTGAGCTTAGGATCATTGTCTTGCTGGAAAGTCCAGTGATCATTAAGGTTTAATTTGTAAACAGAAGGCATCAAGTGCCTCTTTTAAATGCCCTGGTTATCTTTTACACCAGGTACGAGTTCTTGCCACAAAAAAGAGCCCCACATCAATAATGACCCACCTCCATGCTTGGAGATTGTTTTCTTTTGGTCATGAACCTGGCCTATGTCACACCAGACAAACCGTTGGTCCATATGTTCAAACAGCACGAGATTAATTTTATCAGTCCATAGAATTGTCTCCAAAAACTAGTCAACAATTGATGTTAGCTGATGATGATGTTATGATGTGGTCAAGAGTGGAGTGTGTCTTTGAACTCAGCCAAAAGGTCCTTGCTTATTCAGAGTATGTCTTCAAGTACTTGTATCAACCTTCATCAGGTCAAACTGAAGTTGCTTAGGGCCCTTGACGAAACTTCCTTGTAATGTTCCCAATGGCCCTTGGCTCTTGGAATATATATATATATATATATATATATATATATATATATATTGCAGCTGAATCAAATAAAAAGTTCCCAAGGACTTAATTATATTTCAGCTCCACTTAAGGTCATCAAAAATAACAATATTGTATAGGGGTTGAATAATTGTGACATGGTAATCTTGTCAAAATATACTGTTACAAATACAACATGATGCATTTTTTGTGTGGATTTTATGTATCACCGAACTCAAAGAAGTAATTCAAAGCAGAGTCTCTTGCTCTTTGAACAAACTTTAATTGATAAATCCTTAAAATCTTTGGGGGGTTGAATATTTCTGATTGCAACTGTATGTAGTTGATGTTATGAATCTAGAGACATTCACTCACTACTCCAAACATAAATTATTGAACTGCTTGTCCAGAGTGTAATAAATGTAACCCCCTGCTAAAGCACAGAAAATTGATCTAAATCCCATGTAGCAGTGGAAGTTTTAAAGGCACTTTGTATGCTGTGAAAACTGCACACACATTGCAATGATCACCTTTCGCCTCAGGGATGTGTCCACTTATGTGTGCACAGGCTCTACTGTATGTCTATGAGCGCGAATCTGAGTGCTTGCTTGTGTCTGTGTGTCTTGCTGTATCAAGCAGCACAAGCGGTGAAACTAATGCTCAAGTGCCTAGAGGTGTATTCAGAGTGAACGCAAAGCGAAGGTTTGCATTGATTAATTCATGTGAATTTGCCTGATGTGTTCTCAAGCTAACAAGTAATTTTCCAGTGGAATTTTTTTACATCATTCTTTGTGCATTTAGAAGCTGGGATAATATTTTGTTCACAAACAGACATGGATGTATCCAACACAAACTTGTATCTTTGCAGAGTTTGACACTTAATGGCACAAAAAGAATGGGTTTAAATATAGGAGGTAATATTGTTGTGTTAATTGGAAAGCTTAACTGAATGGAGGCATTGTAAAGGTTATGAGTAACGTCTGTGCTGCCTCTACAATTCTGCTGTGAAAACAGGCAATGTTCATCTTTCAATTAACTGTGTTTTAATTAACACCACTTCTATATTAGGCATTGCATTCAATATGACCCATTTGTCCTTCCTTGACATAAGTGTTTGTTCCTCATTTGACTCTGTTGAGCTCCACCTAAGGGTGCCCTGTTTTTGATCATTGTCAGATCCTCTTGTTCCAACATGGCATTTACAGCCAAACCCACCTTAGGAGGTCACTGTAGGCAGCTAGGAGGTTCCACCCAGCAGAAATGGTCACGCTTTATGACTAACCAGTCTACATGTTGTGATTGTACTCCCATTACAAATCAATTTGTCGTCATCATCACCCTGCAACCTACCAGCTGTGATCCTTAAGTGAGTCACTCGACACTCAGGATGACTGATCCTGCAACGGTTACTAAGCGACGCCAACAAGCCATCAGTCTGGATACAGCCATTGGTGTAATATGATAAACAGGACACAGATTAAGAAACACAATTTCCCTCTTCTAATATGAATGGAGGTCTCATTTGGAGATATGGCTAATCTTTACACGGCTCTCCATCTCCATCGTGATGCCTCTTGTGAAGCCGCGTGAGAGGGTTCCTCTTCTCCCTCCAACGACTTCCCCATCAGAGCAATCCTGCTGATAAATGCCATGAAGATCACAAAAAGGGTGGTTTCATTTCAATGTGCTCCTTTGGCTTCAAGACAGGCCAAGCCTCTGCTCTCCGCCCTTTAAATTACACCCTGTTTCTTCACACAGTCAAGCAAGACCTACTGACTATGAATAATGCAAAAGGGTAATCAGGGCCTCTCAATGGATGCACAGAGCATGGAAGGGATTGATAAATATGGCACCAATTTGGCTACTGCATACTGTATGCTTAAGAAATAATCTAAATGCCACTGTAAAACATCCTGAATGCAGCACACCTCTTAGGTATTGATGAGGACACTTATAGACTTCCCTCAGATCGATCGCATACAGATTTCTGCATTTGAATTATCTACTACACTGCAGGATGCAGATTGTCAAGAACATGGCAGAGATTTTAATTTACACTAAATCTACACCCTACCATAACTACTGGAAGTTACAGAGCTGAACAGAATCTATTGTTATCATTTGGGAGTGATCAATCAGGTGCATTCAAGGGGTGCCAATGTCACATCGGAGGTCTCCATACTGTGAAGATCAATCAGAGACAAAGCCCATGCTGGAGCCAGTGGCAGTTGGATAGTCTGTTATCAGTGCAACAAGCACTTCAATTATAACAGTAGCAACGTTTAGATCCAAGATAATGGCAGAAACAAGAAAGGGCTTTAACAGAGAGCAGTAGTGTTCTCTCGGGTTCTCCTGGTAAATAAAGCTTCGGATACCTGCTGTCCATTAACTGGCTGAGGAGCTACTGTAGACTTTGAAAACAACCGTAAAAAGGATCTCTAGTAATAGGCAAGCTTCCCTTCTTCCACTTCCTGTCAACTTCTCAACTGGTTAAACTCATTTTAGCTGTTCAAAGAATAAAGTCAAGAATGGACATCTTTCCCACTGCTCAGGTCACCTGTCTAACTTTGAAATGTTTCAAGTTTAAAAGAAGATTTCAGTGCTTTGACTTTGACTGTTCTGTTCTGTTCTGTTGTAGCATGACCACAGCTGATAGCTTGCAAACAACAAAAACAACAAAGTGATACCCATTGGACACAGGCTTCAACCTCTTAGGCTGGCCAGCACAGATAACACCCATTCTGACTAAAGCGTATGATGTGTTAAAGGACTAAACAAACAATACCCCAAAAGCACTCACAGACATGCTGCAGTGGTTGGAGCTTTGTGGAAAGTGTCCTACATCTTATACACAGTGCAGAGGAACTGTAACATGTATAGTGTAGTAATTGTTTGGGTAAAATTACAGTGTGTCAACCGTGATTGTGACAATGTAACTTATTATTGACAAGTATCACAATCAAAATGAAACCACAATTAACAGAGGATTGTGTCTTAAAAAACAAAAATATTCCAGTTTAATGGGCGACTGTGTCTAAAATGGTTCATCTTTTAGCATTGTCAGAATATCTGGTCAGGTTATTCTACAATGATCTGTCTTTTTTCTGATTATTTCAATTTGAGATGTAACGAAATGACAACTTGAAGTTCCATATTGCCTTTTTATATTATTGATGAAGTCATCATTCATAGTCTATAGTGGAGTAGTAAAATAGATTAATCTCCTGCCAAATAATGAACCCTCGGTGGGGTGCAGTGAGCTCACATCACACATCTTGTTTACAAGCCATGACAATCTGTCTCCATGGCTACAGACATAACTTCCTCATTTGTAGTGGGAGCTTTGTCAGAAATTGACAGACCATATCATGGGGCTGGTTTCTTCACAAAACAAAAGCAAAGACTGGTCACATTAAAGGATTCTATTTTGTATTTTATGTTCAGTATTTTATTTTGTTGTGTAGAAATTCATATTTGAGATATGATTTTAACAATGATGTGCCATTGAGAGAGATTGGCGTTGCCCTCAGCAAGCTTAAAACAGATGTAATAATGTTATGGTTATCAAAAGGTAATGGTCAAAATTATTTTCATAAGCTGTCAATGTAAATGCTGTCCTGTGTCCCTTTCAAAAGACAATTTAACACTGTTGATGCACGGATATGGATGACATTTTCGTACAACTTCTGTATTGGGTCAGGGAACAGGTGATTAGATTTGATGGGTGATAGATGATCCGGAAAAACATAGAGCATTCACATTGGGAATTCATATTGCAAATTTATATTGCGTCGGTGAACATATACTACTACTGAACTGACTGCCGCCATCTAAAGGATGAAATATGTCAATGCTTGACTTGAAGAAAAAGGAAAAACTAATAAATAGAATAGAACAACAACAACAACAACAACAACAACAACAACAACAAC